>BRYE01000018.1:23690461-23697961 GCA_030159115.1 Actinidia arguta var. hypoleuca
TTGTTTTTTGTTTTTTGTTTTTTGTTTTTTGTTTTTTGTTTTTTGTTTTTTTTTTGCTTTAATTTTATTTTTATTTTTAAAAAGAAAATTAAAAACAAATTTATTTTTATGTTTACATATTGTTTCTTATTCTTTTTTTTGTTTTCAGTTTCTAAATTTGTTTTTAATTTTCTTTTTGCTTTCAGTTTCTATTTTTTGTTAGATTCAAATTGTTTTTGTTTCTGTTTTTCAGTTTTGGATTATTTGTGTGTGTGTATGTGTTTTGTTTCTCGTTTTTTGAATATATTTTTAGTTTTTGTTTTCTATTTTCAAATTATGATTTTGTTTTTTGTTTTCTATTTTCAATTTCAGTTTTCGTTTTTAATTTTTTTAATTTTCTATTTTTCCTTTTGTTTTTCTTTTATATATATTTTTAGTTTTTGTTTTCTATTTTCAGTTTCTTATTTTGTTTTTTGTTTTGTTCTTAATTTCTATTTGTGTTTTCAATTTTATGTTTTTTTTTATTTTTGGTTTTCAGTTTCTGTTTTTTTACTTCTATTTTTTATGTTTTATATTTTCATTTTTTTCTTTTTCAGTTTCTCACTTTGTTTTTTGTTTTTTGTTTTTTAATTTTTCTGTTTTCAGTTTTGGATTTTTGGATTTTTTTTTTCTCCCCCTTTTTAAAAATTTTCTGTTTTTTTTGTTTTCTATTTTCCAATTATGATTTTGATTTTTGTTTTCTATTTTCGATTTCTGTTATCGTATTTAGTTTTTTTTAAGTTTTAAGTTTCTGCTTCTTTTTTTTTTATATATTTTCTGTTTTTATTTTTCTACTTTCAGTTTCAGATTTTTCTCTTTTTTTTCTGCTTAATTTCTGTTTTCATATTTTTTTTTTTGTTTCTGTTTTTAATTTTAGTTTTAGTTTTTGTCTCTACTTCTGTTTTTTTTGTTTCCTATTTTCTATTTTTGATTTTGATATTCAGTTTCTGATTTTTTTTATTTTCTTTTTGTTTCTATTTTCAGTTTTTTCTTTTCTTTTTTCAGTTTCTGTTTCTGCTTCTATGTTTTATGTTTAATATTTTCATTTGTTGTTTTCTAGTTGTGTAGTTTTTGTTTTATGTTTCTCAATTTGTTTTTTGTTCTCTTTTTGTTTTCAGTTTCTGTTTTCGCTTCAGCTTTTTTGCTTTCTGTTCAAATTTTTTTTGCTTTTTGTTTTCAGTTTTGGATTTTTGTGTGTGTTTTTGTTTCTCTTTTTTTTATATATATATTTTCAGTGTTTGTGCAACTACCCCAAGCCTACAGTCCCCAGGGGAACCAACCTTCCTCCTATTATTCTGCCCACGAGGCCAAGCCACATCCCCATTTCTCTGAGCTGACTCAAAAATAGCAAAAGTATTTACAATAGTAACCTTTTAGCACCCGCCTGCACAGAATCAACAACCTTAGGAGGGAGAAGTATGCAACTGCCCATGACCACCTGAACCCATCTGTCCACCTTGCTCAGTAACCTTGGGTCTAAACCCATAAGTTGTTTCTCTTTACAGATTTTGGTTTTTTCTTTTCTATGATTATTTTTATTTTGTTTTGGTTTCTATTTTCAGTATTTGTCTCTGCTTCAATTTTTTTTGTTTTCTATTTTCAATTTTTGTTTCCAATTTTCAGTTTCTGATTTTTTAAATTTTTTTCTGTTTTCAGTTTTTTTTTTTTCAGTTTCTCTTTTTGTATCTACATTTTATATTTTATATTTTACATTTTATATTTTTATTTTTATTTTTTTATTTTTATTTTTATTTTTATTTTTATTTTTATTTTTATTTTTATTTTTATTTTTCAATTCTCATTTTTTTTTAATTTTTTTTCTATGTTTTGTTTTTGTTTTGTTTTGTTTTTTGGTTTTTTTTTTTTTTTTGGTTTTGTTTTTGTTTTACTATTTTCAATTTTAGTTTTCGTTTTTCGTTTTTTTTTTAGTTTCTGTTTCTGCTTTTGTTTATATTTTTTCAGTTTTTTTCTTTTCCATTTTCTGTTTCTGATTTTTTGTTTTCTTTTCTTTTCTTTTCTTAATTTCTGTTTTCAGTTTTTTTTTCTATTTCTAATTTTAATTTTGTTTTCCATTTTCCGTTTCTTATTTTGTTTATATTTTTGTTTCTGTATTTGTTTTTTTGTTTTGTTATGTTTTCAGTTTCTGCTTCTATTTTTTATTTTTATTTTTATTTTTCAATTTCTCATTTTGTTTTCTACTTTTGTTTTTAGTTTCTATTTTCGATTCTGTGTTTTTGTTTTCAGTTTTGGAGTTGTGTGTGTGTGTGTTTGTTTCTTTTTTAATATATATATATATATATTTTCAGTTTGTGTTTTCTATTTTCAAATTATGATTTTATTTTTTGTTTTCTATTTTCAATTACAGTTTTCGTTTTTAGTTTGTTTTTTAGTTTTTGTTTCAGCTTTTGTTTTCTATTTTCAGTTCTGATTTTGTTTTTTGATTTCTTCTTAATTTCTGTTTTCAGTTTTTTTTTTCTGTTCCTGTTCCTGTTTCAATTTTTTTTTTCTGTTTCTGTTATTTATTTCCAATTTTCAGTTTCTGATTTTGTTTATTTTTTTGTTTCTGTTTTCAGTTTTTCTTTTCTGTTCTGTTTTTTTATTTTTTTTATTTTTGTTTTCTATTATCTGTTGTTGTTTCTTTAATTTTATTTTATGTTTTCTATTTTTTTTGTTTTGTTTTATGTTTTTTCTTTTTTTCCAGTTTCTAATTTATTTATTTATTTTCAATTTCTGTTTTCACTTCTGTTTTTTTGTTTTCAATTTCTGTCTTCACTTCTGTTTTTTTGTGTGTTTGTTTCTTTTTTTTTGTATATATTTTAAGTTTTTATTTTTTATTTTTAAATTATGATTTTGTTTTTTATTTCTATTTTCAATTTTAGTTTTTTTGTTTAGTTCTGTTTCTGCTTTTTTTTTTCTTTTATATATATTTTCAGTTTTTGTTTTCCTATTTTCAGTTTCAGATTTTTGTTTTTGTTTTCTTCATAATTTCTGTTTTCAATTTTTTTTCTATTTCTGTTTTTTATTTTTTTTATTTTCAAATTTTGTCTTTACTTCTGTTTGTTTTTTTTTTGTTTCTATTTTCAATTTTTGTTTTTCATTTTCCGTTTTTGATTTTGATTATTTTTTTGTTTCTGTTTTAAGTTTATTTTTATTTATTTTTTCAGTTTATGTTGTTGCTTCTATTTTTTATGTTTAAGTTTTCATTTTTAATTTTTTATAAAATATAAACTAAAAATATGTTTGTATTCACTTATTTTTAAATTATTTAAAAACAAAAATGTGTTTGTGTTCATTTTTTTAAAACTATTTGAAAAAAAGATGGAGGTGGAGGTGGAGGTGGTGGTGGTGGTGGTGGTGGTGGTAGTGGTGGTGGAGAATGAAAAAATTTTGAAAACAAAACAAAAATATCATTTTCTTGTTTTCACCATTTTTAAAAATAGTGAAAACAGTTTCGCCTTACCTTTTTTTTCATTTATTTTTTGCAACACGAACAAGTTTTCTATTTTCATTTATAACTAAAGCAGAACAAAAACAGAAAAATAAAAATAAAACAATTAACTGTTTTTGTTCTAATTTATTTATAAATAAAAATAAAAAACTTGTTTGTGTTGCAAAAAATAAATAAAAAAAGGGCAAAATTATTTTCACTATTTTTTAAAATAAGACAAAAATATTTTTAATTTGTTTCCAAAAAAACTATTATCTGTTGTTGTTTTTTTAATTTTATTTTCTGTTTTTTTTTTTTGTTTTGTTTTATGTTTTTTCTTTTTTTCCAGTTTCTAATTTATTTATTTATTTTCAATTTCTGTTTTCACTTCTGTTTTTTTGTTTTCTATTCAAATTTTTTTTGTGTGTTTGTTTCTTTTTTTTTTGTATATATTTTAAGTTTTTGTTTTTTATTTTTAAATTATGATTTTGTTTTTTATTTCTATTTTCAATTTCAGTTTTTAGTTTTAGTTTTTTTGTTTAGTTTCTGTTTCTGCTTTTTTTATATATATATATATATTTTCAGTTTTTGTTTTCCTATTTTCAGTTTCAGATTTTTGTTTTTGTTTTTGTTTTCTTCATAATTTCTGTTTTCAATTTTTTTTCTATTTCTGTTTTTAATTTTTTTTATTTTCAAATTTTTTCTTTACTTCTGTTTGTTTTTTTTGTGTTGCTATTTTCAATTTTTGTTTTTCATTTTCCGTTTTTGATTTTGATTATTTTTTTGTTTCTGTTTTAAGTTTATTTTTATTTATTTTTTCAGTTTATGTTGTTGCGTCTATTTTTTATGTTTTATATATTTTTTTGTTTTTATTTTGAATTTTTTATAAAATATAAACTGAAAATATGTTTGTATTCATTTATTTTTAAACTATTTAGAAACAAAAATGTGTTTGTGTTCATTTTTTTAAAACTATTTGAAAAAAAGATGGAGGTGGAGTTGGTGGAGGAAGTGATGGTGGAGGAGGATGAAAAAATTTTGGAAACAAAACAAAAATATCATTTTCTTGTTTTCACTATTTTCAAAAATAGTGAAAACAGTTTTGCCTTACCTTTTTTTTTATTTATTTTTTACAACACGAACAAGTTTTCTATTTTCATTTATAACTAAAACAGAACAAAAACAGAAAAATAAAAATAAAACAATTAACTATTTTTGTTCTAATTTATTTATAAATAAAAATAAAAAACTTGTTTGTGTTGCAAAAAATAAATAAAAAAAAGGCAAAATTATTTTCACTATTTTTTAAAATAAGACAAAAATATTTTTAATTTGTTTCCAAAAAAACTTCATCCAAAATTTTTTCATCCTAATTTTTCCAACCACCACCACCACTTCCTTTGCGCCACTACCGTCGCCTGGCCTACTCTGTCGCCTTCGTCGCCATCTCCACCTCCATTTCCACTAGCACCGCCACCACCTACTCCACCCCCTTCGCCTCCACCTCCACTACTGCCGTCACCTCCTCCTCCTCCACTGTCGCCCCCACCACTGTCGCCATCACCCGCCACCTCCTAAACCTCCACATTTTTTTAAATAGTTTAAAAAAAAGTGAACACAAATATATTTTTATTTTTAAATAATTTAAAAATAAATGAACACAAACATATTTTTAAAGTATATTTTATAAAAATAAATAAAATAAACAAACACAAAAAACAAAAAAGTGAAAGCGTTACCAAACAAACCTTTCTAGTTTATATTTTTGATTTTTGTTTCTAGTTTCTATTTTTGTTTTAGGTTTCTTTTTCTCTTATTTTTTTTGACAGTTTCTCAATTTGTTTTTTGTTTTCAGTTTATGTTTTCGCTTCTGCTTTTGTATTCAAATTTGTTTTGTTTTTCGTTTTCAGTTTTGGATTTTTTGTGTGTGTAAACTCTTTTTTTTTATATAAATATTTTTCAGTTTTTGTTTTGTATTTTCAAATTATGAATTTGTTTTTTGTATCTATTTTCAGTTTCTGTTTCTTCTTTTGTTTTGATTTTTTACATTTTCAATTTTTTTTTCTATTTTAACTGATCTTGTTTTTTGTTTTCTTCTTAATTTCAGTTTTCAGTTTTTTATTTTTGTTCCTGTTTTCAATTTTTTATTTTTTTTTTCTATTTTAACTGATCTTGTTTGTTGTTTTTTTCCTATTTTCAATTTCTGTTTTCCATTTTTCAGTTTTTGATTTTGTTTATTTTTTTTTTTAGTTTCTGTTTCTGCTTCTATTTCTTATGTTTTATATATATTATTTTTCTTCAATTTCTCATTTTATTTTATTTTATTTGTTTTCTTTTTTCTTTTTTTCTTTTTTATTTTTCGTTTATGTTTCTTTTTTTTTCAGATTCAAATTTTTTTTTTCTTTTAGTTTAAATTTTTGTTTTCAATTTTCAGTTTTTGATCTTTTTTATTTTTTTTTTCAGTTTTTGTTTTCTTTTTTTTGTTTTCAGTTTTTGTTTGGCTTCAATTGTTTACTTTTTTTCAGTTTCTAAATTTTTGGTTTTTTTTTCAATTTCTATTTTCGCTTCTGTTTTATTGTTTTCTATTCAAAAATTTTTTTGTTTCTGTTTTCAGTTTTGGATATTTTGTGTGTGTTTATTTCTCTCTTTTTTTGTATATATTTTTAGGGTTTTTTCAATTCTTTAATTATGAATTTGTTTTTGTTTTCTATTTTCAATTTAGTTTTCGTTTTTAGTTTGTTTTTTTTAGTTTCTGTTTCTGATTTTGTTTTTCTAATATATATATTTTTAGTTTTAGTTTTCTATTTTCAGTTTCTGATTTTAGTTTTTGTTTTCTTCATAATTTCGGTGTTCAGTTTTTTTTTCTGTTTATGTTTTCAATTTTTTTTATTTTCAGATTTTGTCTTCACTTATTTTTTTTTTCTATTTTTTATTTTTGCTTTTCATTTTCCTTTTTTTATTTTTTTTATTTTTTTGTTTCTGTTACAAGATTTTTTTTTTTCAGTTTCTGTTTCTGCTTCTATTTTTTATGTTTTATATTTTTATTTTTTGTTTTTCTTTTTAAATTATTTTTTATTTCTAGTTTTTTTTTTTTGTTTTATGTTTCTTTTTCTCTTTTTATTGGCAGTTTCTCAATTTGTTTTTTGTTTTCAGTTTCTGGCTTCGCTTCTATTTTTGTATTCAAATTTTTTTGGTTTATGTTTTCAGCTTTGGATTTTTTGTGTGTTTTTGTTTCTCTTTTTTTATATATATATTTTTCAGTTTTTGTTTTCTATTTTCAAGTTATGATTTTTTTTTATTCTATTTTCAATTTCAGTTTTCGTTTTTAGTTGTTTTTTTGTTTCTGTTTCTATTTCTGCTTTTATTTTTGTTTTTTTTACATTTTCATTTTTTTTTCTATTTTCAGTTTCTGATTTTGTTTTTGTTTTCTTCTTAATTTCTGTTTCTGTTTCCATTTTGTTTTTTTAGTTTTTGTCTTGGCTTCTGTTGTTGTTTTTTCCAATTTTCAGTTTTTCATTTTGTTTATTTTTTTTTCAGTTTTTGTTTTCTAGTTTCTGTTTCGGCTTCTATTTTTTATGTTTTATTTTTATTTTTCAATTTCTCATTTTGTTCATTGTTTTTAAATTTTTGTTTTTTGTTTCTTCTTTTTTTTTTTCAGTTTCTCAATTTGTTTTTGTTTTATTTTTGTTTTCAGTTTCAGTTTTCGTTTCAGTTTTTTTTTTAAAATTCAAAATTTTTTGTTTCTGTTTTCAGTTTTGAATTTTTTGTGTGTGTTTGTTTCTCTTTTTTTTTGGTATATATTTTCAGTTTCTGTATTCTATTTTCAAGTTACTATTTTGATTTTTGTTTTCTATTTTTCAATTTGAGTTTTCGTTTTTTTAAGTTTCTGTTTTCTTCTTTTTTTTTTTTTTTTTATATTATCAGTTTTTGTTTTCTATTTTCAGTTTCTGATTTTGCTTTTTGTTTTCTTCTTAGTTTCTGTTTTCAGGTTTTTTTTCTTTTTTCGTTTTCAATTTTTTTTTTATTTTCAGTTTTTGTCTCTGCTTTTTTTTTTT
>BRYE01000018.1:23720461-23725461 GCA_030159115.1 Actinidia arguta var. hypoleuca
TAGTGCATGCAAAACAAATGCTATGGAAGTTGTTTCGATCCTGTATACAAGTGTTCGTGATATTCACATTGGTCATGCAACTTTAGATAATAAAAATTTGAATACTACTATTCCAAAAAAATAAATACATGATGCAAAAAGTTAGAAAAAAATAATAATCAATCTATTTGGAAGAAGCGGACCAAACACAATAATCCGAAAAAAAGTGAGTTGAGAGCTTACTTGAGAGGATGGAATCAGATTTGGAATGGCCCTGATGGGTATCTAGGGGTAATTAGTCGAATCCCATGGTCTAATCTTGTGAAACAAACACCCCCAAAGTTAACCCAATTGAAAGTAAAAGGTGTAAAGTGAGATTTAATAAATGTACAGGAATACAAAGTGCAATTTAACATTGTATATGGGTGAGTCGGGCCGGGCAAGGACGGGCTTCAAACATCATTTGCAATTCAGCCCAATTGCCAACTCAACTAGGCCCAATTCTGTCGGCCTACTATCATACCCAAACATTGACAAAAAGAAACAAGAAAAGAATGTTAATTTTCCGGGTTAGTCTGGTGGCCTAAGTCTTAAAATTTAGAGGTCAATATATACGAGGGCTTTGTCCTGACTTTAATCGAGACCCCGCTAATAGACAATAAGATTGATCTCTTAAATTAGT
Organism: Actinidia arguta var. hypoleuca; assembly: GCA_030159115.1. Lineage (NCBI taxonomy): Eukaryota > Viridiplantae > Streptophyta > Magnoliopsida > Ericales > Actinidiaceae > Actinidia > Actinidia arguta. Next base: position 23,721,123 of record BRYE01000018.1, read on the forward strand.
TGATCCTTGAGGCGGATACCGAGTTATTAAAAAAAAAAAAAATTGTGCTCGATAGAACATTGAACTAAGGGCATCTCCAACACACCATTTTTTCATTTTGAAAGAGAAACACGCAACAACCCATTATTCAAAACTATTCTCTGTTGGAGACGATGAGTTTTGATCCTTTAAATATGAAGGATGGAGGAAAATATAGAGGATGATCCTCTATTTGTAGTGATGAAAACTATTCCTTAACATGCTACAAATTTATTCAAAATGAAATCGATTCTATTCATTATTTTCACAAAAAAAGTTAAAAAATGATCATTCAAACATTTGGAGGAGAATTGATAAATGATTGAGTTTTAGGTAGATTTAAGTGAGTTTTTTTGAAAAGTAAAGTTAAAAATAAAAAATTGTAATCGAAGTTAGAATGAATAATAAAATATTTTAAAATTACTTTTAGAATAAATTACACTATTTGATCCTTCCAAATAGGATATTGGGTAGGATACGGTTCCAATTTTGTAAATGGTGGTCGGTGGCTTATCCATGGTCAAATGCAGTGGACAAAGGCGGGGGATGGAAATGGAACAATATATTGGCGCAACTAGCCCAAGATTTATTAGGATAAGGAAGAAAAGATTGTGGGACAGTAGCTATGATGTTTGGTCTCCAGAAAGAGAGAGCAAGAGAGAAGGAAAGTTCATGAGTGTTGGTAAAATTTGGTTTCGCAACAAATAGAATTGAACATGTAAGGGGACAAAATATATAATGATAGGTTTTGGTCGTGTTAGGGCAAATACCTCCACTGAGTTATTGCTATGAAGCAAACTTGGTGGTTTCTGCGCTGGAGTTCGGTGAAGACACTACCGAATACAGACACTGTACGAGCTAAGGCTGTCATCAATTTCGAGTTGTTGCTATTTAGCAAGTTCGAAGGAGTAATTGTACCAGAGTTTGAACGAGGTGCAACGGTCGGCGGCGATCTTGAGGGATGTCATGAGATAAAATGTCACTTGCATGTCGAAACTTCTTTTGACAACCACATGTCCGGATCAAGACGTCAGCAGCATGATGACAGGCTACCAGTCAGGCCTTAGGAGCATGGCTGGGCCAACCGCCAACTCAATGACATAGCAATCGGCACATCCGAGCACGCGTTGAGCTGCAGCCTGTCTAGTGACACGATAGTTGGCTCATCAAGACACGCGCCGAGATGTGCCATATAAAGTCAGCATTTATTTTTTTAAAAGGTACGTGAATTCAGTCCTAAGAAGCATATACTCCCTCTACATATGTTTTTCGGTCATCTAATTTAGCCGTCGGAGAACCATTTTTTTAAATAATTTCGGCGGCCGATCTCATTATTTCTGTGCCGTAGCTAGGATCTTGTTGTTGCCGAATAGTTGCAGCCACCTACACCTCCGCAGAACCACCGCATGTGTCTATCATCGATTTTCTTTATTTCACTTCCTAAACTCACTCTTCACATAACAATTTTATTAAAACTCAGTAATCTGGAATACAATCTTCAATCGATTAAATAAATTGTTCAACTAGTTAAATAATTACAGAAACGTGAAAAACAATAACGAAATTGCAAAAATTGAAATGAAAGAAATACAAACAGAGCCGAGTGCTGCAATCGCAGTCTTCTTAAGAAAGATTCGTCGCCTATTGAGGGTTTTACAGGATGTTGTCGACGTCTTTCTGCCTAGATAAAACGGTTGAACCGTGAATTAAGATAAAACGGCTGAACCGCAAATTATAGGAACACCCCCGTAGCACCCTAGGTGAACTTTTACTTTGTCAGTCTCTCTCTTTAAACCCAGAAAATATTTCTTTTATGCTTTATGTTGAATACGAAGTCCCATAATTTATAGAAAAGCAAATGTTCCTTCAAAACCAAGGAAAACAAATATCCCTTCAAAAACAAAACTCCTAGCCATAAAGGGGCTGATTATGACTAATAAAACTGTTGCCATTAACTACAATAGCAAACCACTTAAGAATTATTTATGGCTGTCATTTTGGCTGCTTAACAGTTCTATATTGAGCTGATAAATCTAGTACACTTTGGGCTTTCATTCGCACCAAATTTTAACAAATTATAATTAAGTCGTATAAGCACGATGTATTTATTAGTTTGCTTGTATAATTGGTTAGCTGGCAGATCAAAGTAAAAACTGAGAAGCAAGAGTTATACAATCTCCCATAAACAGTTTTCTCCATCGTAGAATTTGGAAAAAATTATTTTTTCACTTAAAAAAAATCAATTTCAAACACTCCCAAAATGTCTTTTTAGCTAAGAACTCAAAAGTTGTTAAAACAAAGAATTGCAAACATCCACGCACAGAGAGAGAGAGAGAGAGAGAGAGAGAGAGTCCTTTTCTTTGTACATGTGAATGGAAGGCACGTACTACTAAAAACACACGAATGTCAGCGACAACATTTTCACCTGTTAAAGCTTAGCTTTGAATTTGGAGGATGGGAAAAAATTAAAATCCTCATAAATTTTCACCTAATATCTTATATACACTTGATATTTTAAAAATTTTAATTAAAATTTTAATCTTTTAAAATATTCATCAATTCATCCTCTAACAATAATATTTTGAAGTAAAAATTGATCATTCTCTCTCAATCTCCAAGACATTGTAGATGTTTGCAATTGCTTTTTTGAACAGCTTCTTAGTTTCTAACTACAAAAAAATACTTTTGAAGTGCTTGTGATTACTTTCTTTAAGTAGTAAATAATTTTTTTTAGTTTTTTTTAAGAGTTAAATAACTATTTTTTTGGAAGTTACTCAATACATGCTTATCAACTTTTGCTTCTATCTCTTACCCAATTATAAAAGCAAAATGACAAAATATCTCATACTTATTTTGCTTAGTTATAAATATACTATCATAAATAATCATCTAGTTTGACTCATTTTATTCTTGAATCTTTGTCTCCTCTCTCTCTCTCTCTCTCTCTCTCACTCACACACATACACACATATATTGAAGAGTACCACTCTAGAGCGACTGTCTCTTCATCCACCAATGCATTCGACAAATGTCGATAAATTGCCGTCTACTGTTTAATTGTTATTTTGTCAATGAACATGGAGTATTTTTTTGGTAATGCATTTTTAATTTTAAAAGTAAAGTGTATTTACTTATTTTTATTAAATTAAATGTAAGTACATTATAGACAAATTTAAAAAAAAAAAGTATTTTATAGCTTTTCTAGCGAACACAACACAATTGTTTAAATTTATAATCCCACAACAATTGAAAACACATTAACAACTTTTACTTAATAGCCAGAATCTATAATCTATTTAGCAGAAGTGGCAAGTTATTTTTTATAGCAATTGCAAACACTCCCATTCTAGATTTACTAACAAAAATTTTTAGTAATTTGTAGCATTTGAACCCTAATTTACTAATTTGTTGGTGATTATATTGAGAAACCATAATTGTAATTCCTAATCAAGTTCACACGTGCAAAATGAGACCAATTTTTTTTCAAAATGTTGATATGGAAGGGTTGTGCTAGAAAATTTATCATGTAGTTTTCTGTCATTAATTTAAAAATAATTAATATCTTGAAGTGGATTGATGAATACTTTAAAAAATAAGAGATTTTTAAAGAATGAATGTGCACTAGATATTGGGGAAAATTTAGTGGGATTTTGATTTGAGAAGTGCTATAGTCACCGCACTTGATACCGAAATGGTCAAAATGATATCGTTTTGAATTTTTACTGCACTTATGCATTTTTAGTTTTTTTTAAAAAACTCAATACGACATCGTTTTAGCCATTTCGGTAATAATTACGGTGACTGTAGCACTTCTCTTTTGCTATGGAAGGGTTGTGCTAGAAAATTTATCACGTAGTCTTCTATCATTAATTTAAAAATAATTAATATCTTGAAGTGAATTGATGAATATTTTAAAAAATAAGAGATTTTTAAAAAATGAATGTGCACTAGATATTGGAGAAAATTTAGGGAGATTTTGATTTAAGAAGTGCTACACAGTTACTGCACTTGTTACCGAAGTTGTTATCGAAATGATCAAAACGACGTCGTTTTGAGTTTTTACTGCACTTATGCATTTTTAGTTTTTTTTTTTAAAACTCAAAACGACGTCGTTTTGATCATTTTGATAATAACTTCCGTAATATCTATGTGAGCACTTCTCTTTTGATTTCTGTCCCCTTGGATCATACAAATTCATTTGGGAGAGAGAGAGAGAGAGAGAGAGAGAGGAGAAATGCTAAGTTTATAACCGATTCGTTTACAACCGATTACAACAAGGCCAAAACGACGTCATTTTGGTGTTTTAAACACAAAACAACGT
>BRYE01000018.1:23750461-23752961 GCA_030159115.1 Actinidia arguta var. hypoleuca
AGCGTCATTCAACTGATGCAGAAAGGCCATCCCCGAAACCGGAGTCGCTCGATCCTGAATTTCACAAAAAAACTGAGTATTGTGGCATCTGGTTCCAATGTGGAAAGAAGGAAGAACAAACAGTCTTTTCCCAGTGGGAAATTTGTATAATCAAATGATGCAATGTCCAGATGGTTTGCGGTTGGATTGGCAGATGATACCCACTTTGCTTCTTCTACTCGCCTCGAACCGATTTCACTGAAATCTATAGAGCAGAAGCTTGGAGAACTGCCTCTGACGTTGGTGCTTGACAGTCATCTAACAGGTGTTTGGTTAAATTCTTGGTAAAATATCTTCAAATTGGCATTTTAACTCTGCTGTTGAAATTGAACCCTGATTTTTTAATGTAGTTCAGTTTATGATTTTGTAAGTTTCACTTTTTTAAGTGTCAATCGAAATTGAGCAGATACTAGGAGAACGTCTCCACCTCTTAATGCGAATGATTGACAGTCATCTAAAATGCGTTTGGATAAATTCTTTAGCATGATTTCAATCGGTTTTAATTATGTTGTTGGAAGGTGTTTGGGTAAATTCTTGGTAGGGGACCGAATACGATGGATTGGGGACAATTAGTCCTTCAAATACTTCTCCTAGCTGCTATCATATAGACGTAAAATAAGTTACTGCTTTTCCGGTGAAGTTTTTTTGTTTCATGAGAGCTCTCCTTACTGGTTAATGGACTTGAGAATGAGATTTCTAATCTCACTATCCCTCTTATTGATCCAGGATGATGAAAAATCCGGCATCAGGAGCCTGATCAATTCTGCAGTTCTCGATCCAGATGTGAAGGGCAGTTTAAGGTGGCCTCTGGGAAAGGAGTCTTGTGGAGATTGCTACACTGTTGTTGGTGTCTGGCACACAAATTCCAAAACATTTAGAAGGGCATCAACAAGACTCAAGGTTCGGCATGACGATCCATTCGATTTCAGGACTTTCTTTGGGGGAGTTACTGGGGAGGTCACTCTCAAAATGACTGGAATTGCTTCAAAATTAAATTACCGGTAAGTTTTTTATTTTTTTATTTTAAGGATCATCCCTGTTACATTTTCTTTCCAAAGGTCTGATCTGTCATATTTGTTGATTACATTTTCTTAACAAATAATGTCCTATAATCGCCTCGCAAATGAAGAAAAATAACACTGATATAGTGAATAATACAGGAACCTTTTATTTATTTATTCTTTTTTGGTACTTAAACCTTGTATCAATCCTTAATTTCAAGTTTTCAACCTATTATCTGCCTTGATAATTCAAAGTCTTGTATTTGCTAGTCAAAAACCATTGCTTTAAGATTCTATATGTTGGATGTACATGACAAACAACTGTTATAGTTGAAATAACCAGTAGGCTATCTTCTCTGTAATGGATGCTCGTCTTTCATTAGGCTTTTTGAATCACAATCATATGTTAGTTCATAGTTTTTTGTTTCTTTTGCTCTTATAATTACGATTTCTTTATTGGTAAATATGTTTATCTGTTTTTGACGTTCAGTTCTTTGGATTAGCAGGAGCAGAATGTTCAAGTTGACCAGGTCACTGAAATGCTCGAAGACAACTTAAAATTGATCTAGGACTGCTTCTTGTCATGTGATTGTTCTTTGATGTAAACAATATTTTGAACAATACTGATCTGGGGCTGCTGCTTGTAATGTGATTGTTCTTCGATGTGAACAATATTGTGTGCTGTTTGTCCTGTGATTTTGTCTAATGTGAACAATATTATGAAAAATATTGAAAAGGAAAGTCTACCGAAACTGGAAGTCCTTTTTTCTTGTCGTTTTCCTTTTGTTTTTAATAGAATTGAAGGGAATTTCTTAGATGGATTGAAGGCTCTAAAGTCGCAACTCTGTTTGGTTTCTATTTTCAAAATCAGTTTTATACAAAGCATTTATTTTTAGAAATTTGGTTGATGATTTCTAATTTTTTTTATTTAAAAAAGATATTATTTTACCAAAGAACTCATTTTAAGAAAACATTAAACGATATTATCAAATTCTTTAAAAAATTATTTTTGCTAAAAAAATGATTTAAGATATGAAAATGATGAATGTTTTTGTTTTCAAAAACAGTTTCCTTAAAGATATTCTGGAAAATTTCTACCCAAACTTGTTAATATACCTGTTTTAAGTTTTTCATACAACATATTCGTCAACATGAAGCAAGCCATAGCATAGGCAAGAACACTGATTAAATGAGTACTTCTGTCCCGGCATAAGATGGAAGTTTTTGCTTCCAAACTTACAATTTCATAGGAGCTTACTCCAATACTTCATTGAAGCCATCATTTTGAGATCTCCCTAGTGCTTGGACTCCTTTTTAATTTGAGGGATTCTGTAAAGCTGACGACATACACTAACTAAACACCACACGTTCGAGTCAAAATCTTTGAGTCTAGATATAAGAATGTAGTTGGACCTGAAACAAGCATTGGCCGAGCTAAAAAAGCATTGCCAGGAGCTATG
>BRYE01000018.1:23762961-23765461 GCA_030159115.1 Actinidia arguta var. hypoleuca
GCAATTTAACCCCGAACACGATGCAATTTGGGACTTTGAAGAGAGATTGTGCCTTAAATATAAAAAAAAAGTTAATAAAATAAATATTATTTTATAGTCGTTGCTACAATTTCGAATCTAAATGGCAATTTAGCATGAATACGATAAAACTTGAGACTTTGGAGAGAGACTAAGTTATTGTATATGGTCTATTAAAATAAAAAAATAAAAAATAAAAATAAAATAGGTACTATTATATATGCATTTCGAATCTAAATGACAATTTAACCCAAACACAACGAGACTCTAGACTTTGGAGAGAGATTGTGCCACTCCACAACCTACAAATAAAATTCAATGAAAATAAATACTTTGTAATAATTAAAATTTATTTGAGATTTTTTTGGTGATTTGATTTTTAATTTTTTTCGTCTTTATAATTTTTTTTATCATTTGATCATTTTTTTATACTTTTCTTGTCCTATCAACGAAAGAAATCTGAAAAATTATACATTTTTGAATGTTCTACATTTTTTTTATTTAAAAAAATTATACCGGCCAACTTCAAGGACTTGGGGGTAGAATTGGAAAATTTAAATTTTAAAATAATAGAATAAGTATTATTTTAAAGGCATCACAACGATTTTCGAATCTAAATGGCAATTTAACCCCGAAGACGATGCAACTTGGGACTTTTAAGAGAGATGGTGCCACTAAATATAAATAATAATAATAATAATAATAATAATAATAAAATAAATATTATTTTATAGTCTTCGCTACAATTCCGAGTCTAAATGGCAATTTAGCACGAATACGATAAAACTTGAGACTTTGGAGAGAGATTAAGTCATTGTATACGGTCTATCAATTTTTTTTTTAATAATAATAGAATAAATACGATTAGATACGCATTTCGAATCTAAACGGCAATTTAACCCAAATACAATGAGACTCTAGACTTTGGAGAGAGATTGTGTCACTCCATAGCCCATAAATGAAACTCAATGAAAATAAATACTTTTTAACAATTAAAATTTATTTGAGATTTTTTTGGTGATTTGAGTTTTGAGTTTTGAGTTTTTTCATCTTTATATAATTTTTTTTACCATTTGATCAAATTCTTATATTTTTTTTGTCCTCTCAACAAAAGAAATCTGAAAAATTATACATTTTTGAATGTTTACATTTTTTTGTATTTAAAAAAAATTATGCCGGTCAACTTCAAGAACTTGGGGGTAGAATTGGAAATTCAGGGGTAACATTTAAAATCCTATTGGGTAACTTACACTTTGCACCCATGTACTTTTACTCAAATTTTACTTTGCATTTTTTACTTTTAATTATATCAATCTAGCTTTTATACTTTAGGCCAAATGTCAGTATGACCCTTTTATTCATCTTTTGTTAAATTAAGTGATTGAAAAAAGCCATGTAGCCTCAAGAAAAAAGGCCACGTGAGCCTTAATTGTAGGTAAAATGAATGAAAGATTGGTACATGACAAAGCATCAATATTTTACTGACAAACCTTGAAGTTGACCAGTATAATTTTTTTAAGTAAATAAAAAAAATATAGTATAAACTATTTTTTTTTGTTTATTGTGTAACGGTAAAGATATTAAAATCATGAGATATTTTTCTTTGCAAAGAACCAAAAGTCAAATTTATGGTTTAATGCTGAAAGAAGATTTTTCAAAACATTGATTTAGCCTAGGTCACTACAGTATTATTTTTAAAATCGTATTTGCTGTTTATTTTTTAAAAACATCGTATGAATATGATTGTGAATCAATTTCATTTTTTTATTAGTATTCTATATGCACAGACCTAAGAAAACATTCTTTTTTGCATCGCATCAACTTATCATTTCTGAATAGAAGATGCTTAGCTCCACACAATATAGGCATTGACACGCTTTCGAAAAAAACACAAGTATTGAATAATTTCTCTTAGGCTGTATTTAAATTAAGAATTAGATAAAGTTTCCTTTTTCTTTCACATCTTCTTAAAAGTCAATTGATAGGCATAATTTCTTAATGAGGTTCTTTATCTTTCCTAGAAAAACTAGATGGGCACAATTGAATTAAAAAAAGATTTTTCTAGCTGAACTTGCAAGGAAAGTTCCAGGTAGAAAGGTGCATTAGGCAACAAACTTTATTTTAAAGAAGATAGAACCATAACAATCTCCACGGACCACGTAAAGAGGTCACTTAATTTATATCCTCCCTCGACCCTCTTTGATTTGACCCCTCAACTGCAAGTCTAGTGTTTGATATTATTTCCTTTTTTTTTAATTTATTTGTTTTGAGTCAACTTATTTTTCATTGGCCAAAAATGTAAACATTCCTAATTAGTTGGTAAATGTCATTGTCCCATAATGATATATTTTGAAGGCAAGATGGAGATTTAGTTACTATTAATCCTATTAATCAAGGTTTAAGAAGACAAGTCACAAGAGGAAGAGGAATATTAGGCATGGAATGAGTACTGAAACCCAAAAAATAAAAATAAAAATAAAAA
>BRYE01000018.1:23847961-23850461 GCA_030159115.1 Actinidia arguta var. hypoleuca
ATATTATCGAGTTTGACTCTACGAAAAAAGAAAAAGAATCATGTCCTAAGAGAGCGGGGACTAACAATTGATAGAAAAAATTATGGAGAGAGAAAAAAGTTTAAAACCACAGTTAAATAGTAGAAGGTAATAAACAAAAATTAGTACAAAATAAATTTGATTGGACTAAGTAGTGACTAAAATAAGTCTTTCTTAAAATGGCAAGAACATAAAATGGAAGGTTTAAATGATAAGAGAATCAGCAAATCAACTTGGTTCAATAAAGCTTTCAATTTGATTATTGATTTAATTTTTAATACTTGTAAATCGATTAATAAAAAAGGTGTTTTCTTCATACTTGTCATAGCTAAAGTAGAACAACAATAAAAAAAAATGTTGTTTGAAGTATTATAAAAATTAGTTAATATTTTTTTTGTAAACTTATATTGAATATACCAAATAAAACTAATAAAAAAATAACTAGACAACAAAAAAGCTTATTCAAAACAAAGCAAAAACAAATTTGGCTAAAATCTCTAGAAATCAAAAAATAACCCAAACGAGACCTAAATTGATAAATTTCCGTTGATATCACTTAAACAAGCCTTTACGCTATGAATCTTCCACAACTTTTTGATTCAATGATCAATTTTACATTCACTAGATATTAGTACTTTTGTATTTATTGCCTGATTAAATAATTATTAACTTATATTTCAAATGTATATTACTGTAAATTCATCATTTGAGTGATCACCTAATAATTCGTAATTTATATTTGCAATGTATATCATTGTAATAAATTTATCACCTAAGTTATCATTGCGTAATTTGTAACTTAAATTTACAGTGTATATTGTTGTAATAATGTTTCTTCTCATTTGATTTTTTTTAGTTAAACATTATTGTAAGTAATCATAATATTTACATAAATGATAAATTTATTATTTTTAATTTCTAAAATGCTATTCGAATATACAAGCCTTGCAAAAAAATATATATATAAAAGCAGTGGCAGAGCCAGGAAATACTTCAGGGGGGCAACTGTTGAATTTTTTTTGGGGGGGGCTTTTATAATTTTGAGGGGGGCAAATTGAAATTTTTTCTTAGAATTATAGGCAAAAAAAAAAAATCCAAACTTGAGGGGGGGCAGCTGACCCCCTGGGCATGAGCTGCATCCGCCCCTGTATAAAAGCACTGTAGGTGCATGATTGATAAACTTGTTACTGTTAAATTCTTAAATTTTAATCAAATATATCACTTAAAAATATGCAAAAATACTAATATTTTTATGACTAATAAATGTATCACTGTTAAATTTTATGGCTGTTAATATTCCGATGACCTACCACGGAAGAAATCTATAAAAACACTAGTATAAATTTTATGGTAAAAAAATTATTTTTTAATATTTTTATAATTTCATATTTTATATGAATCTTTTTTTATATATATTATTGAGAATGTTCTAAAAATATAAATTTTATTAAAAATATATGTACAACAAAACTTAATTATCCCAAAATTTATTTGGTTTAATGTGAATTTTTGATTTTTTTAAAACATATTGAATAAAAAAACTGATCAAAAGATTAAAAATGGGCAAGTGATTTTTACTCTCTTTTCTCTCTCATAGCATTTTTTTATTTATTTATTAAAACAAATTACTTAAATATATTTTTATGTAATAAAAATATTTAAATAAAAATAAATATCTTAATAAATCCACTCTATTAAAAATATAAAAAAAATGCAGTTGAAAAGCGTGAAAATCACTCAACTTTAAAAAATTTGTTGAAAGACATCCCAAACAAAGCCTTGGAAAATTGTGGCTGTCCACCAACGTCGGTCTAGATATTAAACACCGCCTTTGTACAGCTAACCGCCTTTCACTTTTAACGGCCTCTCTCTCTCTCTCTCTAGCAAATCCTTAACGCCGAAGCTTTCAGCCCACTCTCACCTCCTATTTATATTGATTTGCTCTCATCCTCATCCACAATCCCTATCCATACTCATCCACACCTACAAATTCACAATCCCTATCCTCACTATCCCTGTCGTACACATTCACAATCCCTATCCATACTCATCCACACCTACACATTCACAATCCCTATCCAGGGAGAGGGAGAGAGAGAATGACGGTTGATTTGCCGGAGGGATGCATAGCGAACGTGGTGTCGATGACGAGCCCTCTGGAGGCGTGTAGGGTTTCGATGATGGGTTCAATTTTCAGGTCGGCGGCGGAATCCGATGCGGTCTGGGAGAAATTCCTGCCGCGCGATTACGACGATATCGTCGCTCGAGCGGTGGCTCCGCCGCCGCCGCGGTTTGACTCCAAGAAACACCTCTATCTCTGGCTCTCCGATCATCCCCTAATCATCGATAATGGCACTAAGGTAAAATTATTAGTAATCTGTTCAGATCAAATGTACTCGTATAATTTCATTTCTGTTAGTTGGAATGTTTATTGATTATTGCGATCAATCACGCGCTTGCTTATGTTTGGTAGAGAGACTCC
>BRYE01000018.1:23875461-23877961 GCA_030159115.1 Actinidia arguta var. hypoleuca
TTACACTTTTTCGATTTTAATTTTATTTGAAGTATGCATGTTGGATGGACACAATTCTCCTGAACCAGAGCATACACGATGCGTAACAATATTAACATCGACTCAGACAAGCTAAAGAGTTGCATTGGTGGTTCTCTACATGAGAATTTTCGGCACTTGGGCAAATATTTTCCTAATTGGTCAGTGATGAAGGTTTATGGCCAAGAATACTCACTGAAACAAGTAGCTGCTATTGCAGGTTCATTGCAAGAACTAGGTAGAATAAAGAGACCACGTTGAAATTTGGAAACTAGTGTAAAATATGGTTTTCTTGCACAGGCATTGCCAGGCATTTCTCATGCAAGGTTGAAAACTTGTACTTATAATACCTAGATAGATTGTAAGCAGGTAAACCAACTCGCACTAACAAGACCATCGGTACGAATGTAGAATAACAAAAAGAACAAGGTTTGTACATCGCAAAAAATTAGTTAAAAAGTAACGTAAAATGCCAAACGGCAAGCATACACCGTTATAACCTTTTATAGACTAGTCGTCAGCTGGAGCCGGCTCATCATCAGATGGCCTCCTTCTGGTACTCCTCTCCCTCAATCTAGCTAGCACCCACTTTAACACATAGAACCCTCCAATAGCATAGACCTGAAAGCAAACAAAAGAGATATACATAGAACATAGCCATGTATTCAAAGTTTAGTCATGCATTTGCCGTGAAAAAAAATAGTAATTTACTTTTATGATGTATTTCACATTTTGTCTTTTGTGTACGGACACGTTAAAAATTCATATTTCTTGATATATTTCCTTCGTTTTCTAATGTAATATGGTGTTTGCAAATTACATTATAGCATTTCATACACAATAAGAGAGTTTGTTGCATAGTTTACAAGTTAACTCAAATTACTATATATGATTGTTGGCGGATGTCCAACCATTCATGTGAGACCAATATCCCATAAACCAAAGTGTCAAGTAACCAACAAGGGTGCTGAAATAAATAAAAATATGCTTGTTGGTGGATGTCCAACCATTCATGTTAGGCCCATATCCCTTACTCTTAACCAAGTGCCGTGTGTTCGACACGGGCAGTTCAAACATTCAGTACAGTCGATATAACATAGGCTCCGGTACACCATCCGCAAAAGTATACTTGGGAGAATCACCTTGAACTATTGTTTGAAAAGACAAGTAGCTTTGCGTTTCAGAAATTCAGTCTGTTTTTTATAGAGGAAAGTTCCTATGTATGGATCACGTGGAGTGAATCCTTTACCATTGGAGAGAAAACGGGCACAGTCAAGTGTTTATAGTTGTCTAACATCAATGTCTAGGAAAGAAATCTATTCCTTCACTCTTCAAGCTACATATCAATTGATAATATCAAATTTGATGCGTAAGAATCTAGATGGTTCTCCGTCTAAAATAAGAATCAAGCATTTTGCAGGTGCTCTGTCTATAATGCTTACTCCTAACTCACAATCTAAGGCTTTCTAGTGCTCCTAATCACGTTTGGCTGAGTTTTATGAATTGAGGGAGACAGTTAAACTGAAAGAGTCAATTCCAATACTGCCTACGGTTTTGAGCTTGAATTACATTACCTGCCAGAGAACTATAGGATCAGTACACTGCTCACAGTTTTCAGCTCCGAGCTTAGTTAAAGGCCAAGGCATGAAAAATAAATTACCAAATGACTTTTTCAAATTTTCATCCACTTACGAAAATATAACCCAATTCATCCAAGTTTAGCCAACACTTTTACCCAATTGGTTCAGACTCCATATCCAGTCCAAACTTCACGATCTTGACATGATTACTAATAAAAAATAAATTATTGCATGCTAATCCATGAATTGAGACCTCTTTCTGAAACTGAAATTATCAACTCCAATACTGCCTAGGGTTTCGAGCACGAGTGACATTACCAGCCACAGAACTATGGGTTCGTGTTTTTCTCACTGTCCTTGGCTTCGAGCTTAATCAAAGGCATGTCAAAAGAAATTTTATTTAACTTTCACAATTTTAGTATACATCCCAAATCCAAATTCCACCGAACTTCCACCAATAACTTCTGAATCTCCCTTTTTTTTTATAACTCGGTATCCGGCCCAAGGCCAGACTAATCTAAGAACCAATAATACCGGCCACAAGCGGGGCCGGATATGGACCAGCCCAATTGATTGCACCTAGGAGGTTTCAAAACTTAGCCGTTAGAACCTCCGAATCCCATGCCTAGACCACCTGGCCAACTCTGGGGTTCAATAACTGATGAATCTCAAAGCAATAACACTCGGTTCTTTCTTCTTCTTTCCCGTGAGGTCCTAGACATTATTCCTAATAATAAAGATTAAATAATCGCATATATCACCCTATGTTTCGAGTAATAATCAGTGACTTGAGACTTCAGAAATTAAACTGAAAGGGTCAATTCCGATTTTTTCTAAGGTTTCAAGAACAAATTACAATACCTGCCAGAGAACTATAGGATTCGTGTTCTGCTCACATTCCT
>BRYE01000018.1:23910461-23912961 GCA_030159115.1 Actinidia arguta var. hypoleuca
AAAAAAATAGAGAAAAATGAACGAGAGACGTTCGATCCCAATAGCTGTTTCACTATCTGTGTTCTGTCACATAGGCACCAATTGAAATTAATGCTCAATGATTAAGATTTAGCTGATTAGGAATTGAGATACATCAATTTTGTGTTATACTTGTAAATATCAAATTTCTCAATCTAGTATCACTGAACTTTCCAGCTATAAAAAAAATTGATTCTTTCCTAATATTAATATCCAACAAAAATGAGCCAAGGTTGTTGCTACATTAGAAATGGTGATTATTGGATCAGCAGTGTCACAATCCTGAAATTTGGATCAAGAAAATTTATCTGAATTCAAAATTAATAATTTAGATTCATTTGTGTGGGAGTTATATAATTAAGTTAATCTAGACCACCCATTTTGTATTCTGAATACTTCTTGGGATTGTGCTAATCACAAAAAATTGTGACGTGCTAATATTTTTTAAAATATAAAATATATTTGTTTAGGATTGTGCTAATCACAAAAAAATTGTGATGTGTAAAACTAAATCTTATCAGTGAGACTCAATACTTCAAATAAATTCATGAATTTTTATAATGCATTTTCCTATGTATTCTTTTTTTTTTTTTCAATTTCTTCGAAAAAATGTCTTCTTCTAAAAGTCCAAACTCTACTATAAGTCAAAATTAATTAATTAATTAGCACAATCCTAAACAAACCCAAACTTTAATGGTAATTGAGTTGTACTTAACTTCATATGTGGGACCGTGGGTGATGAGCTGTCACTAAAAATACAAGTAAAATATAAACATTGGAAACAGGGATCCAAACCCATACGAACTGTACACAGGTAACATGACAATAGCAAAAGCTTTTCTGCGGTTCATGTTAAATCAACTGTACCGTACAGTTAATGTGAATTCACTTAGATCTCAACCATTCAAATCGTTCATATTATAGAACAAATTACTTCGGTAAAAAGTAAATTTATCGGATATCATTAATTGCCTAATCCAAATGCATTTTTTATTGAAAAAAATGGATGGTCAATATATTGACAAAAAAAAAAATTGTGCACAAAAATGTGCTATAGATATTCAAGTAATTTAATTCTTTACACATTTGATTTCTTTAAGGTTGTGTTTAAATTAATGATTTGATAAAAATATATAAAAAGTCGATAATTTAATAATTTCAAATGATTAAATCATTAAATTTGTTATATTATCGAATTATTGATTCAAACACATCTTAAAAGCTCAATTCCAATCATCTAAGTGAACTCAACGTGGGCCCACTTTAAGAAAAATGGACCGTACAGTTCATACAATAGATTGTTGGGAATTCTAATTCAATAAGGTATGGGAACAGACCCTCTATCTCTCTAGTCTTCTTTCGCACGCCTCCCCCTCTCCCAAGTTCCCAACTCTCTCTCTCTCTCTCTCTCTCTCTCTCTCTCTCTCTCTCAACATCTATATATGTACACATATACACACCCATCAGATCTATTCACACAATGTCTTCAGATTCAGAATCCCGTCAAGGCTCCCCGGAACTCCGGCCAGCTTCGGTCATAACCACACTTCCTCCCCCAGCCGAGGACGAAGTCCCCAGAACTCCGCCGCGGGAGAACGTGGACTACAAAGGAGAGGAATGCCGCACGCCGACGGGGCCGGAGCACCGGATTCCTCCGGCGCTGGTCTGCCCGCCGCCGCCGCGGCGGAAGAGGCGGAGGATTGCGGAGCCAGATTGCGGGGCGAGAAAGTCCCGAGACGTTCCCGAAGTCTTCAATGAGTTTTGTTGGGAAGATGTTTTCGAGCGGATATTACCGTGGAGGAATATTGAATCGAAAAATAAGAATTCGAATTCGAAGCGCGAAGGTTTCCGTGCACGTGATTGATCGATTGGTCGGTCAACTGAATTCTCTCTCTCTCTCTCAATATATATATAGATATGGATATAGTTATTGAGTACATTTGATTAATTTTTTGAATTGTAGATATTATTATTATTATTATCAGATTGAATTTTGTCCATATTCGATTTGATTGAAATCCTTTAATTTATATTTGTTCGTGTGTTCTTTCAGTTTTGTTTGCAATTTTATTGTTTGTAATCTTATTGTTATGTTCTTGATGAGTATTTTTTTTAGAGAGAGAGAGAGAGGTAGTTTTTTAGTTGCTTTTGGTTGAAAGAAGAATCAAAGTATCTCAGATCAACCTAATTTTTGGATTGGAGTCTACAAAATGAATGAAACAGGTCATCCATAAGACCCTCAATAGACCCCATAACACTGTTATGTCAAGCTTTGTCCATGGTTGATCTGTATTTTGTTTTAGTTGGGTATTGACATGGCTTCAGTGTCCATCCACATGGTTTTCTCTTTTGTTGGGGAGGTGTGTTGTGACTATAATACAATCAACACAGTTTATTTTTTAGGTCATTGTGGTAAAACACAGTGGTCTGAATCCAAGTTTTTTTCATGGCTAACCTACTGGATAAAATCGACAAAAGGATC
>BRYE01000018.1:24005461-24010461 GCA_030159115.1 Actinidia arguta var. hypoleuca
ACTAATTAACATAATTTTTTTTTGAAAACGCTAAAGCAAAAAAATCAGATTTATTTTTTGAGACTATCCTTGAAAATTAATAATGCATAATTAGTTTTGCATTAAATTTTATAAATTGAAAGAAATTTAAAAAAAGTATATTAAAAATTTTGATATATATATATATATTTTTTTTATAAAAAACTGGATAAAATAAATTACACAATGGGTGAGAGAGATGAGAAAAGAGATAAAATTGACCAAATTTTTTTACTAACCGTCCCATCGTCTCACCCCTATTGTCAGGGGTGGGAATAAAGGCTTTCATTTAGAGCCAACGAATTTCACTCTTGCCCCCATTTATAATTTGGATAAATTTCACTTATCTATGTGAAAGTTTCAATAATTATAGACATCTCTTTGAAATGACATTGACTTTCTTTACTTTTGAAAATATTATTAATATTTTTTTGAGGAGCTAAATTTTTAGCAAAAATGACAAGATTGCCTTTTAAATTTAGGGCTTTTAATTTTTTTCTCAATACATCAATTAAAATGAATAATTTTTTTTTGTCAAATTACCATTTGCTTTTAAACTACCCCATTTTTATTTTTTATTAATAATAAATTAAAAAAATAATTGATTTTATAAAATAGTTGAATAAATAAAATTATTACAAGAAAAAAAAGAGAATATCTATTAATTTTGCTTGTTGTGTTGAGAAAAAAATATGAAATTTATAAAAATAATAGTAATCTCATTTTCTTTATCAAAAAGTTAGCTCTCCGAGAAAATTTTGATAATAGTGGCCAATGTAAGAAGGTAGATGCTATTTTAAAAATTACAGAGGAGATGACTGTATTTATTAAAAATCTCAAGGGAGGTCATTGAAATTTACCCAAGAAAAAATTTGGGCCACACAGAGATTTGTTGGGTCCAAATAGAATCAGCCGACCAGTTGGGGTCCTGGCCATCCAAAATGTTACCATTGCCCCTGAACTTCTTTGAAATTTCAATTAAGTTTAGTTAGTTTTTTTTTTACTAAATAGCCCCTTCATTTTTTTCTTATTCACCCTAGCTCCTCCAAGTTAGGGTTCCTGACTTTGCCCTGTGAACATGGTCGGCATTCTAACAAACGTGTTGGTTCTCAATGATTAGGTTTGGAATGGGAGAATGGACACCAGCATCACGCAACACCTACAACATTTTGGACCCTTTGGTTAGATCCACAGTGCAAGTCTACCCAGGAGGGTGGAGTGCATTGTACGCATTCCAAGACAACCCAGGAATGTGGAACCCAAGGTCCCAACACTTGAAGCATTGGTGCTTCGGCCAAGAGTTCTATGTCAGGGTTTTTGATGTTGATCCCAACCCAGCCAGCGTCCCATCGTAATGAGCTCTATTGAATACCAGTCAAAAATAAAGGTATTGTCCATCCACATTTAAAGTAAATTTATAAAAAAAATTGAACTTATTTTATACGGCCCATATCTCACTTGGTCATTTCAAATTAATGAAATATTGGTCTTAAGAAGCCAATAAAAAATATGGATAATATTCATCCACTTCTAAAGTAAATGAATACAATTATACTCGAGATAGTACATGAGACTGCTTTTTGGGTCAGCCCTTTGTGATGTTGATACAACTAAGGGCATGTTACTTGTTTGGTTGAAGCAAAGAATATACATAGGCAATGAGGCATTGTTTAGGCCGTGTGTTAAGTAGGCCTCACTGAAAATGTGGTGGACCAGGAAAAGAAAAGAACCAAAATAGCTAAGCATATGATTAATTTTGGAAGCATATTCTATTAGTTTTTGAAATTTAAAAAATAAAAAGGGATGTGAGAAGTTCACTTAGAGCATCACCAGCAGTGAGGCAAATCCGTTGTCATTGTCAAAATTTGTTAGCAAATATGAGAAAAACCCCTCTCCAGTGGTTTGCTATTCCTGTTGCTAAATTTTGGCAATGCCATTTATTTTGTCAAATTTGGCAGCAAGTTTAGGCGTTGTCAAATTTGATCTAATGGTTAGAAAATGATCATCCAATAGTAGGAGATATAGGGAGTTGGAGAATGTCTTGGGTGTGTGCCATTACACCAATAAAGCAACATTGTCAATTTTTTTACATTTTGACAGTGTAGTTAGCAAAAAAATGACATTGGCATTGCAAAAATGGCAACAATTGCTGGAGTTGCTCTTACCGGGGCATTCCACACTTATCCGTCATGAGAGAGAGAGAGAGAGACTATTGGCTTTGGTAGTGACAATTCCAAGCCACCCTCTCTCATACTCTCTGTCGGGTATTACACATTCCTAATAATGCAATACAAACAAAAACCTCAATCAAAATCAACAAGAGAAAGAATTATCTTCAATCACTTTCCATTAATCATTTCGAAAGCTATGATCAGAACACAAAATACACAACAGAGAATCCAAAGAATTTTAGCCCCAATTCTCAATCAAGGTGTGTAAAAAAGAATCCAAAGAATCCACAATTCTGCGCAAAATACTCTCGTTTACAGTCAATTCTAACGAATATTGAATAAGCAAAATAAAAAGAATGGTGGGTATTTCTCGTTTCATCAATTTAGTTCTGAAATTAATCTCGGAAGATTGCCCGTATAGGTTGTGAAAAAAATTGAACCTCGTTAGTAGTGATAATCAACCAAAGAATGGTGGGTATTTCTCGATTGTTGTTGTTGCTCCTGTTGTGATTGTTGTTCTTGTTGTTTCGACGTGAATCCCAACACAATAGGCGATTGTTGTTGTTGCTGCTGTGGTTGTTGTACTTGCTGTTTCAATGTGAATCCCAACCCGATAGGCGATTGTTGTTGCTGCTGCTGCTGTTGTGATTGTTGTTCTTGTTGTTTCGATGTGAATCCCTCTTTTGACCTTTGAAGACAAACAAGATCTTCTGGGGCCGGAAGATTAAGATCCAGACCCAAGTCCAATGACAACTGGATCCTCGCTTTCTTAGCTTCTGGAGCCACAAACTCGCACCCAATTGGACTTGGACTTGGACTTGGACTTGGACTTGAAGAGAAGCTCGCGTTGGTTCCTATAGATGTGCGGTGGCGCCTCATGTGGCCCCCCAAGGCTTGCCCAGAGGAAAACTCGGCCCCACAAATTGAGCAGTCGTGAACCTTCGATGAGGCCTTGGGATTGTTGTTCCCATGAAGATATAGCGAAGGAGGCATATATTGCCCCCTCATTTGTTCTTCATCATCATTGTTGTATCCCGTGTCCGTGTTTATATTGTCCAGTTTAGGCCTCGTGTGGCTCGCCCTGTGCCCTCCCAGCGCCTGGAATGAAGAAAACGTCCGATCACACGTTTTGCATTGGTACACATACGCCCCTGCCTTCCCACTACCACCGCCACCCATCCACGGTGTCTCTAAATACCGTTTACTTGTAAATTTCGAAACAATTTTTTCGTGATCATCACCGTCGACTTTGGGTGGGCCTTGAGAGAGAAGAATTAGGAAATTCGCGGCGTCCTCCTCCTTGTCTGTCACCACACTCTCAGCTGAGGTGGAGGAGGTGGTGGTGGCGTTAAGGTTGTTGTCTCCGTAGCCACCGTCTCCGTCTCCGCTTGAAGAACGAGTGGGGAATGGAACAATTGATATTGGAATTGGAGAAAGAGGCCTTTGTCGCTGGGTTCGCTTGCGTTTGATGATAACTTGGGCATGGTTTTTGGGACCGTCACCCATGAGCTCCTCATCGATTGCTTCTTCCATCTTTGTGAGAGAGAGAGAGAGAGAGAGAGAGAGAGAGGGAGGGTGTGTGTATGAATTGGGGGCCGTATATGTACGTATACGTGTGTGTATATATAGGGAATTAATGATGAAGGAAGTTTTAGGAATCAAAATCCTCCTTGGAATAGAACAGAGTAAAGTGGGAGTACGGGTTTATATTGAGAGAGAGAGAGAGAGACCATTGGAAGTAATTAAGGTCAATGGTAAATAAGGGGAGGGTAAGGCATGTTACAAATCCCAGTCCGCTTCATACTCTCTTTCTCACACTTCGTGTGGGATTTGCCTACCTAGCTTGTACAACAAGGACAAATATATATATATATGTATGTATGTATGTATGTATGTATGTATGTATGTATGTATAATGTAAAATATACCATTAGTCCTTGTAGTTTGGAGAAAGTTTTATTTTGGTCTCTGCAGTTTTAATTTGAACAATTACAACTTTATAATTTTCAATCAGTTGCATTGGTCCCTCCATAATACTAACTGAAATTTCATAAAACTTTTTATATTTTTTGAATTTTACGTGCAAATTTTTAACGAATTTAAATGAAAGGACCATATTGAAATTGAATTGGGGGCATTTGTACATATGTGTGTGAGTCCCACGTTCCCACGCGAAAAGGTTTGTGCAACTATGTGTAAGTGTGATTGTTAGTAATATTATTGATTTGGGTTTGAACTAGAGAGAATATTTCATATTTTTTTTTTTAAGTAATAACATTATTTAAAAATAAAGTAAATTTTACTGACCTCCCATGAGTTTTTTGACAAATACAGTCATTTCTCATGTGGTTTTAAAATAACACTGACCTCCATTACTTTAAAATTAATGTCAAAATTATCCCTTAGAGATCATTTTTGTGCAAATATAACAATATTGTCCTTTGATTAGGACTTTCAATTTTTTTTTCTTAGTACTCATTAAGATAAATAAGAATTCTCTTTTTAAAAAATAATTAATAATTATTTTACTTTTTTAGTATGTTTAGATTAGAAACACTTAAAAAATAAAATATTTAGATCAATTTTTTTTTTAAAAATATTAATAACAAAATTTATTTTTAAATAAGTTTTTATTAGTAGTACTTAAAAAACAAATTATTTAGATTAGTTTTAAAAAAAAACTTATTGATAAAAAATAAAAATAAAAATAAAATAGTTTACAAGTAAATGACGTTTTGAGAAGAAAAAAAAATAATATTAATTTATCTTAATGGGTGTAGTGAGAAGGTTTTTTAAAAGTCCTAAATCAAA
>BRYE01000018.1:24052961-24055461 GCA_030159115.1 Actinidia arguta var. hypoleuca
AACGCAAGAATCACCATTTGTCTGATGTTGTTAGGTCTATGCTATTTTCAATGAATGTTCCAAAAACTTATTTGGGACATGCCGTTTTAAGTTTTAACTACCTATTATCCTATTAACCGTCTCCCTATTTGTGTTCTGGATAAGAAATCACAACTAGAGGTTCTTTCTAAAACTTTCTCTCTTTTTTATATTTCTCCTCGAGTCTTTGAATGTAACTGTTTTGTTCGAGATCATAAATGAGCCAGTGAAAAGTTGGACCCACATGCTCTTAAATGCGTATTTGTAGATTATTCTCCTACTCAGAAAGGGTATAAATATTACGTCGAGGCATACACTGACTCTGATTATGGAGGTTCTGTAATTGACTGGAGGTCGACCTCAGGCTACTGTACTTTTGTTGGGTGTAATCTTGTTACTTGGCACAATAAGAAACATATTGTTGTTGCTAGATCGAGTGCGGAGGCTGAATTTCGTGCCATAGCTCAAGGAATGTGTGAATTGTTATGGATAAAGATAATCTTGACGGGGCTGAAATTAGCATCATGGGGGTCTATGAGACTTTATTGTGATAACAAAGCTGCCATTAATATTGCACACAATCCGGTTCAACATGATAGAACCAAACATGTGGAAATTGAGAGGTACTTTATTAAGGAAAAGTTAAGGGAATGTCTGATTTGTACTCCATTTGTGAAGACTAGTTATCAACTGGATGATATTCTAACTAAAGGGATAGCTAGTAGACCGTTTTATCACATTCTCAGCAAACTGGGCATGAGAGATATCTTTGCACCAGCTCGAGGGGGAGTGTTAGATATTAGCTTATTTTGTACTCGTTTATTATTGAGGGACTTATATGTAATTAGTTATTTATGGTGATTAATATAAAAGGGAAGAGGCATTCTAACCTCAATCCTAATTTTCAGTTTTTCCTAATCGATACTCCGCTTAATGCCAATTGATTTTAGGTTGAACCCCTCGATCCTCTTTAAAAAGTTTGATGCCCATTTCCAACCAACTTAAGCTTTTGGGACAATTAGTTAGTTATGTTCCGTAATGGTATAAGAGCATTTGGTTCCACGAAGTCCTAAGTTCAAGTCTCATTATCTGTGTTTGTTCCCCGTTATGTTTGTCAGTGTGCACTCCGTTCTGTGAGCGTTTGTGCACCAAATTAAGTTCAATTAGTTCCATGTTCCACCCCTCCATGTGTGATTTGCACGAAAATTTTCTCGGAGAAAAAATTATAGGGGAAGTGTTTTATCGAGAAAATTTTTGACATTAGTTTCAAAAGTAAAGAGAATCTCATTACAAGTTTTTCAACCATCAATTGTAGATCAATTCTGGGAATCAGCTTTACTGTACCTTTTTTCCGTGCTTCATTCACAGCAATAACCTACAGAATCATGATTGAACATTCAATAGAATATCAAAAACCAGCTAGGAAAGAGTTAGGTGGTCAATGAAATAGCCAGAGGAGAAGCACTAAAACCAAATCATGAATAGCTTTGTCCAAGAGACAAACCCATAATACCTGTTCTAAGTCCCCCTTGTATTTCCCATTTTTCACATGGACCCATGCGCCCACTGAAACTTTATTACCTTCTGTTTGCACGGAGAGTAAAAGAGAAACTTCATTCTTTGGAACAGGTGCTATTCAGCTCGGATATATACTATAAAGCCCTTTATATGCTTGTATTTAATAATGAAAATTTTCAGTTTAGAAGGTGCTATTCGGCTCGGATATATACTATAAAGCCCTTTACATGCCTGTAATAAATAATGAACATTTTCAGTTTAGATACTACATCCCTGGAAATAAGAGCAATAATAATTGTGTAACAACAAAAACATTTATTTTTCTGATAATATCTCAAAAAACAAGAAGTAGAAGAAGATTACTTCATTAACATCAAACTGCCTTTCAGCTTCAATAAAAATAAAACCTTTCACGCGCTCAACCACAAACGCAGAAATTATCTGCAGCTTAGTTCCAAGAGATTGCAAGTCCCCATACTTCTGCATTAGGCAGAACGCAGAATGCCTCTCATGTCCAACCTTCACAGAAGAAGTTGGTCAGGAAGACGCAAAGAATAAATGAGGTAGTGAAGATATGAGAACCAGTATGAACATAACCACTAGAATAATTGAAAACAGTACCGTGCATCAGAAGAAGGCACAACTGCATTTCCTTCCATCAATCCTCCAGACTCATGTTTATCTTCTGCGTATGTAAGAAAACTGGAGTCTGGTCTGTAACGCACTTCCACCATTTTTTCAAATTCTTCATCACTAAGCTCCTCGACATTGAGCAAAAGTGGAAACTCATGGGCTTTCCCAAATTCATTCTTAACTGTCTCCTGTGTTTTAAGTTCATCTTCCGGGAAGTCTGTTCCAGTAAAATCTGAACAGAATTGCAGATAAACAGAAGAGCAACACTATAAATAATTCTTCATACAAAACCAAAATTAATCATTACCAAAATTGATCATTTAATTTCATA
>BRYE01000018.1:24085461-24087961 GCA_030159115.1 Actinidia arguta var. hypoleuca
TAGTTTGACCAAGTTTCAATTTGGTCTTTACAGATTAATTTTAAGTAATTAAGACCCTTTATTTACAATTTTATTTTAATATCGTCTTCCTGTCAACATGCAATAAGTATTTATACATAAAATGAGTATGTAAAACTCTCATGATCCTTTTTAGAGGATATTTTTACTACCATTGTTCTTTATAGTTTGGCAAAGTTTCACTATAATCTCTAAAAATGACCATATGAGTTTTAACGTAATTTATTTCCATACAAATTATTAATATAAATTGGCATGGGGATTTTATTTGAACCATATTGAAACACATGGGGTCATTGTTGTTTAAATACAAACATTAGTTCCTAAAGTAAAACTTTGTTCAAGTTAGAGGGCCCCATGGTGAAATTTATCCTTTACTTAACCCGTATACGTGGAGATCTACAAGCTGCTCCCTTGGCACGTGTGTTGACTCGTGTTTCTTGAAACTATTATCAAGTGTTTTCACCTCCGCGGCCAAGTGTCCAATCATAAAATAACACGTCATCTATCTTTGAACCATACTAGGAAACAAATATTTATAGGAAACTCAATTTGAGAAAGAAATTCATTCTTCTGAAAATATGTTTTCATTACGATAACTAATTTTTTATAAAATTGTAAGGGATATTTTTAGAAAACGATTCTCTTAAAAAAAAAAAAATTATGAAACCCCATAACTCATCTCAAATCTCATTTAGAACAAGCTTATATTCCATTAACAACAACTAAACATGTTACTTTGGCCAAAGGTGTGTTAGTGAACCAACCAGTCCATCAATCCTACGAACACATGAATTCCTAACAAACATTTTGTTCACAAAAGACATCTCTTAGACTATTTTTATATTGGGTGAATTACACTGACCACCCATGAGGTTCAGAATTAATACACAAAACACACCTGACGTTTAAAAAATAACAATGACCTCTCCTGAAATTTGAAACTTATAACAGATTTCTTCCATTTTACACTAACTATTTCTAAAATTCTGGGTTAATACACAAAACACCACTCATATCATGGATGAGCAGTGAAAAAAAAGTAAGAGTACTTTGTGTATTAATTCGAAATCTCAGGTGTGGTTAGTGTAAAATGAAAAGAATCTATTACAAGTGTCAAACTTCAGGGAGATCATTGTCATTTTTCAAATATCAGGGATGCTTTGTATAGTAATCTTGAACCTCAAGGTGGTCAGTGTATTTCACCCTTTTATATTTTGAAAGCAATGCATGAAAAGTATGTTGAAAAATAAGGATATAAAACGGATAATAAATTGACTGGGTAATGACAAATCTAATGCTTTCTTAAAATTTTGGTGTATGCTTGGGCCAACTTCATAATTAATTGTAGTATTTCAAGTACAATATTAATGAAGAATTTAAAAAATAGTTTAAATTGACTCCACTCAACCATACATTCTGCGCATGTTGTCCAAGTGGTCAGGGCCCACCGATGGTTCAACAATATGATCAGAATCATTTAATTTTCAAGTCTTATTGAGTAAATTATTCGTGAAAAATTCAAATCGACGATTATCATTTCTTGAAAAAATAGATGAAAATAATGATTTTAATAATAAATTGCAAAACAAATATAATCTGATCACGTGACTATATCAATCAAAATTTTTGTATGAGTAGAACTCAATAAGTTCTATGAAATGAACGTTTGTTATTATATCGGTGGACTCTCAATAGGCCCCAATTATAAGGCATAACATGCATCTTCAACCTTAATTGTACCTTACATAATATATTATTATCTATAAAACTGATGTTTTCCACGAGCAAAATGGCATCTATTAGCATCAGCATGGTTTGAAAAGATTTCTTATGAAACAAAAGTACAATGACACCATGCTTTCGCACATCAAACATTTTGAGGTGAAGGAATGTTAATTATCCAAAGTTTTGTCAAAATCCATCAACAAATGAGTGATTGGCAATGTGTTAACACTACATCCAATATATATATATATTTATATACTAGTAATTGTCCACGGGCACTACGCAAAAAATAAATAAATCATGCACTACCTATATATCATTCACAAAATATTGTCCTTAATAAAACTCCATATCATTTCAAGACTATTTGGATATGTTTATTTAATGAAAATTTAAAAAATATATAATTAAAAAAAAATCTATATATAAAAATTACTGTCCAAATAAATTAAGACATAATTTTTCAGTATACTACTTCAAGCTGTGAACAACTAAAGCATCAACTTGGATTAAGTCACCGAGGAAAACTGTCTCATGAGCTGGACAATTTTCTCTTTCCAAAAAAACAGAACTACTCTGAAACTTAATTTGAACTTCGCCAAATTACTTATTTAATCAATGGAAAATTACAACAACCTCCCTTAGGTTTACCTTTAATAAGTTCTCCCCTCACATTCAGTAAATTACAATACACCCACTTATAAGGGAAGTCTGACTCCGCCATGGTGGCAAAAATGATAACAGACCATCCAGG
>BRYE01000018.1:24170461-24172961 GCA_030159115.1 Actinidia arguta var. hypoleuca
ATTTGACAAGAAAAAAAATAAATTAAAAAAAAAAAGTTTTGAACCTTTTTAGGGAAGAGACCTTTGTTGCCAATATGC
Organism: Actinidia arguta var. hypoleuca; assembly: GCA_030159115.1. NCBI lineage: Eukaryota > Viridiplantae > Streptophyta > Magnoliopsida > Ericales > Actinidiaceae > Actinidia > Actinidia arguta. The sequence continues at coordinate 24,170,540 of BRYE01000018.1, forward strand.
ATCTAGTGGGCATGCACAAGAGAAAACTACAAGAGTTGAAACTGTTAGGGATCACAAAATTTTTCACGATCCGGATATAGTGTATACACATAATATAAAAAAAACGGATCTAATTAGAGAGATTAATTTACATGATTAAAATCATACACTCGTTCATTCTGAACAGCAATAGGTATCAATCGATCGATCACAACCTTAAGTCTTCTGCTGTATTCCTCACACACCAGAGAGAGTGGGCTCGCGGCTGCTAGGATTCTTATTTTAAAACGTGAATCTCAGAATATCTCGTAACCCTAGCTGCTAATAGACCCAATCGAACTAGGATTAATCCTTATTTATATAAATTATAATTAAGTCCACTAAATAATTATAATTGCACTCCTTGTCATATTATAATTTTATTTCGAGTTCATTTTTGTTAAAATACTTATTTATCTCCCCACGTTAAGATGATAGATACCCGTCTATCATCTTAACAATATGGGTAGCAATGGGATCCCACGACATGCCGGAGAAAAAGGGGAAGGAAAATAAAGTAAAAACGCTTCTCTTATTCTTCAATTTTTTAATTTCTTTTAGTAGATATAAATCATTACACAAAATCCATGATATAAACACAACGTAAGGTTATATTTGGATAAAAAAATTACAAATATTTCATGCTTTTATTTTTATTAGAAAAAAAATTATATTATTAATATTATCAAAGGAGATCATCTAAACTATGTTGGCATCCGCTCCCCAGCCAATCATGCTAACATACAAGAGTTAATTTCCTAAATGCTAAATAATTGGAACTTTTATAGGAAACGAAAACAACAATTATCATTGCAAAGTATCTTATTTTATAGTATTCTAACTTGTATGTATATATGATTTATGCATATCACACAAAAAACTAAAACATAAAAATGGTGTAATGAAATAAGGACGAAGACTTACATCCTAATGAAACATATAAAAAACCTCCAAATTGACCCTATTTCATGGTCTAGTCACGCGTTTGCCCGAAGAACACAAGGTTGAACCAAAGCCGTGATCATTTATGTACCCGCTAGGCGCAGAAGATAATCGGAACCCTTCAGGCAAGCAACTCTTGAACCCTCCACGGTGAAAGCCACCTTGTCCACGTGTAATGAGCTTAAAACCTATGTAGTCTCGATTCTCGAGGGTTTGGTCCCAGTGTCCTAGCAGTGGCAACAACCGTAGATATGGTGTTTGGTGAGCTTGCAACGGCTTCCGAAGGAGATAGACGGAGGAGAAGGTGGAGCATGGCCTTGATGAGGAGAGTCGTAGACATTTTGAAGTGTTTTGGGAGCTAGATTTTTGTGATTAGAAGTTGTCAAAGTTGAAGAGCAAGGATGGGTTTAAATAGGCTTGTCAAAGTTGATGACCAGCTCATCGTTGGTAGAGCAAGAGTTCAGAGTTCTCGTACTATAAGCTCTAATTTTTTGACAGTGCAGGTGAGATATGCTCGTGCACTTCATGACTATTCTCCAAGATAATTTTTGTTGTCGAAGTCAAATTCGTTGTCCTTAAATAGAGGAGAAAGCTATGGTGTTTTGTGCAAATTTATTTTTGTCCCCAGCAGAAAGAACAGAAAATTGGGCCTTTGTAGAGTTTCGTCTAAGAGGCCTAAAGAGCTCTAAAATAGAACTTGGGCCAAAAATTGGGCCGGAGGTCCTAAAATAATAGAGGCAATACCCAGCTAATTAACTACAATATTTTTAACAGAACTTCTGGATTTATTATATATCTATATTATAAAACATAATTTATTTTGAATTTTAAATCTATTTTTTGTTATCTACGGTTAAAATCTATTTGAATTAATTCAACATCTAAGATTTCATCTGAGATTATTTTTTCCTTCCTAAAACTATCATTTTCTTATTCTCGAAGGTGTGAGGGTCACATAAATTGTGATCCAATAGATAAAAAACTCTAAAGTTGAGCATACTTTTTACCTATTAGATCATTTTTTTAGTGAAATTCACACAAAAAAAATAAAACAGCCATTTATTTTTTTCTCATTTTTAAAAAAATTATATTTAATAATTTTTTTTATTTGATCAATTTTTTATATTATATTAGTTCTTTTGACGAGAAGAGTCTAAAAATATAAAAAAATATTTAATTTGTAGATAATTTTTTTTAGTTAACTTTCTCTTAAATTAGATATTTTTTTATATTTTTGAACTCTTTTTAACAAAAAAAATCGAAAAAAATATAAAATATTTATTAATCAGTAAAAAAAATTCATTAAAGATAATAAAAAGGTGAAAAGCAAAGCAAATAAAATAAATTATCCACATAGAAAGGAAATTAATTTCCGTACGTTCATTTTCTTTAATTGTATTTTTTTATATTTATTGAAATGAATTTATTCAATGGTTGCAATAAAAATATTTAAGTAAAAATA
>BRYE01000018.1:24230461-24237961 GCA_030159115.1 Actinidia arguta var. hypoleuca
CATCTAATTAAAAAAAAAAACTAAGCAATTTTGACCAATTAAGCAGACTGAAAAAAGTCACAATGTGACAAAATGAGACAAGACTATTTCATCCAAATAAGAAAACTCTATATCATTGCAATATTTTTATCATATTTACTATTATATACCATACTTTAAGGGTTGGTGAGTTCGCAACAGTCATCCTCTCCACCAAACACCACTTTGAATTCAATTTGGCAGTTGGCTTATTTTTGATAATTTAGTATCCGATTAATCCGGTATCAATCTCATCATTTATAAGTGGTACCTCAAAGTCTTAGACAAGCAAAATTGATCAACAACCAAACCAGGTCTTATTCCAAAATACAGAACCAAGACATAAAAAAGTAAGATATGGGTTAGGTTGCATTCGAGAACGTGTTGTTGCTTATCCTACTCGAGGTTGAATGTTTTTTTAGGGAGAGGGTCAATGTGAAATAGGACATAATCTTTCTGAATGGGTACTCTGATTAATTTAGAGCTCTAAAATTAATGACCAGATAAACTTCAAGTAGCCCCAAAGTTTGAAATTGAAAACAAAGTTAACGAATTTGACCGAAAAAGTCTTGCCTGATCCAAGTGACATAGTTTTACAATTTATTTACTATTTTACCCTTATTTATTTTTATTTTACTTAATTAATCTAACATATGTAGTGTGTGTGTGTGTATATATATATACACCTCTAGTGGGCGGTTTTGATGTTGATATAGAGGTGGTGGGAGGTGGGTTTGGTGATGGAGTAGGGTGATGAAGGGGGTGAGTGTGGTGGTGATAAAATAAAGTTTGTGATTTTCCTTTGCCGTAACATAAGCAATTTTACTTTGAAGGGTGATAGCGCACATTTTCAGCTTATTTACCTTAATTTTCAACTCAAAATAAGTTTAAACAGTCAACCTTTTCTTTTAAAATTGGGTGCTTTTACGTAAGCAATTATGTTGCTTATCTAACTAGATTTATTTCTCTTTTTTTTTTCGAAAGTGTTTGGTGGCTTTCATGCATGGGAAAAAGACCCGTTTGATCACATCACAAGCAATTTTATTTTTTTTCGATTTGTATGGAGTATGACTCTTTATTGGCCATAATATAATACAATGGAGCCCAAAATTCATCATCTACTAGGCCGAATCTTATCCTACCTCTGTATGAATAGTTGGGCAAGATGCAAATTTCTTGACCGGATCCACCCTAAAAATCTATTGGGCTGTAGAGCATGGGTTATCCAGCTCTGTGACATACCCAACTTGGTTGCCACCCACACAAACTTGTGAGAAATTAATTGAAAGAACTTTGAATTCAAGTTGGAAGTTGCCTTATTGATTGGCATGAATTCAAAGGGGACAAACAACCTAGTCCTAATCCATGAATTTCAAAGAGAATGGGGCTAGCTTCTTATTAGATGAATGGATTATCATTCTTCAAGATTTTGAGGAAGAACAAAACCTTTGAGTGGACAGAAGAATCCGAGATGGCATTCTAGCAATTTAAAGAGTATCTTGGGTCGCCCCCATTGCTCACAATTCCCAGCATGGGCGAGAAGCTCATTTTGTATTTATCTGTGTCGCCCATTGTGGTTAGTGCAATGCTTATCAAATAAGAAGACAAAGTTCAGAAGCCAGTGTATTGTGTCAGCAATGTCCTTATAGGAGCTGAAACTAGGTACCTGAAGATCGAGAAGCTCGTCTACGCCCTAATGATTGCCGCAAGAAAACTCTGCCACTATTTCCAAGTATATCCTATTGTTGTATTCACAGACCAGCCCTTGAAGCAAATTCTTCAACGACCCGATGTCTCTGGGCGATTACTCAAGTGGTCCATTGGATTGAGTGAGTTTCACATCAGTTACTGACCAAGGATGGCGATTAAGGCCCAAGCACTAACTGATTTTATAACTGAATTTACGTATGACATTGCTTCAGATCCCGAGATGGAAACCTCAAAAGAACAGAACCAAGGCAATGACCTTGCCAAGTGGAAGTTGTTTGTAGATGGATCATCCAACCATGCTGTGGTGCAGGACTTGTTCTCTAAACCCCTTCAGGAGAGCAAATGGAATATGCCATACGTATTGGGTTTAAGGTCACCAACAATGAGGCCGATTATAAAGCTCTCCTTGCCGAATTGAGAGTCACTACAAAACTGGGAGTAGAGTCTTTGGACGCCTACAATGATTGTCAACTCGTCGTAAAATCAACTCCAAGGAGATTACCTCACCAAGGATCTCTGAATAGTGGCCTATTAGGATGAGGTCAAGGTCATGTCGATGAAGGTCAAAGCTTTCAAGATTCACCAAATACCCATAGAAGAAAACAAGAAGGCTAACGTGTTGGCTAACTTAGCCTCAGCCTTTGATTTTATCTCGGATAGGAATATCCCTCTGGAGTTCTTGCCAAATCTAAGTATTGACATTGTCCAAACCGTTGTCAAGCAGCAACAGATCCGACATGGACGACATCATTGCATATCTTAAAGATGGGAGGCTGCCATTAGATAAGCTCCAAGCACGGCATATCTAGTATCGATCACCTAGATTTTGCTTCCTTCGTGGAATTTTATATAAGAGATATTTCTCAAGACCATTCCTGAGGTGCCTCCGACTTGAGAAATCAGATTACGTGCTTAGAGAAATTCATGAAGGCATATGCGGAAATCATTCCGGGTCTAGATCACTAGTTAGAAATATTGTTCGCTAAGGATATTTTTGGCCTCAAATGGAACAAGATGCGGCGATGTTCACCAAAAGATGTGAGAAATGTCAGAGGTTCGCTTCAGTTAGTCATTTTCCTCATATTGAGATGGTTCCAATGACCATTACATGGCCATTCGCTCAATGAAAAATAGACATGCTTGGACCTCAACCTTAGGCTCCATTGTAGAGAAAATTCTTAATTGTCACCATAGACTACTTCAAAAAGTGGATAGAGGCAGAACCCTTCGCCAAAATCATCGAAAGGAACGCCAAGGACTCTGTTTGGAAAAATATCATTTGTCGATTTGTGATTCCAAAGGTCATCATCTCAGACAACGCAAAACAATTCAGCGGTGATGGATTTAAACTATTTTGTTCGGACCTCGCCGTCTCCAATTATTTATCCTCGCCTAGTCATCCTCAAGTGAACGGTCAAGTGGAAGTCACCAACAGAATGATTTTGAGAAATCTAAAGGCGAGATTAGACAAATCCAAAAGTGAATGGGTGGATGATTTCCAAGTGTATACTGAGCCTACCACACTATGAGTAGAATCTCTACGGGTGAGGTACTCTCTAGTGTATGGAATATAATCAGTCATACCGGTAGAGATAGAAATGTAGAGCTTCAAGACATTGAATTTTGACAAGGAGAACAATGAAGCATAACTAAGGCTTAATCTTGATCTCCTTGACGAAAGGAGAGTGCGAGCCGAGATGCGCTAGGCTGCTTACAAACATCAGGTCACCAAGTATTATAACCAAAGGGTGAAACACAAGTCATTTCTACCTTGCGACTTGGTCTTAAGGAAAGTCACTTTATCTACAAAGGAGCTTAACACTGGGAAGCTCGGCCCTACGTGAGAAGGTCCTTATAAAGTTGTCAAGGTATCCAAGCCAAGAATTTATTGGCTAAAAGACATACAAGGGAAGGTATTATCTCACCCCTAGAATGTTGAGCACTTGAAAAAGTATTACCAATAGTTTCTTTGATCGCCATTTGATTAAGGTTGCCTAACCAAAGTAATAATCGCCAAAGTCTTATTTTGATGAGTGATTTTGCCAATCTCCATGTAATTGTGATTATCTTAATAAGATCATCAAGTTTTCTAGTTCAATTTTTTTATGTCATCAACTTCTCCAATTCAATTTTGTTATTTCACCAAAGGAATTTATGTCGCCAAACAAGGCTATATCGTCAATTTTACCAAAATGGGTTATTGCCAATTTCTCTATTTTTTCCATTTAATCGGATTAACCTAATTGCCTAAATTCAAGATCACCTATTTTCTTATCTTGTCATCACCATATTTGTTCACCAAGAGACAAAAGTGTTGAAAATTTTAAACATATTAACTAAGGTGTCAAGCTCGCCAAATTGATCTAATCGCCATAATCAAGTTTGAAGTTTAAACTTATTATGTTCTCTAGACAGTTTTGTTTGCCAACTGAATAAGTTTTGTTCGCCAAGATTGTCTTGCCAATCTCATTCAAAGTAATATCGCCAACAGAGACTAATACTTTGTTACATAGGAAATTAATATAGAAAGTGTAAGGGGACTTGAAAAAAAGTTGTGGTTTCATTGATGTTGCCATCACACACACACACATATATATATGTGTGTGTGTGTGATGGCAACATCAATGAAACCACAACTTTTTTTCAAGTCCCCTTACACTTTCTATATTAATTTCCTATGTAACAAAGTATTAGTCTCTGTTGGCGATATTACTTTGAATGAGATTGGCAAGACAATCTTGGCGAACAAAACTTATTCAGTTGGCAAACAAAACTGTCTAGAGAACATAATAAGTTTAAACTTCAAACTTGATTATGGCGATTAGATCAATTTGGCGAGCTTGACACCTTAGTTAATACATATATATATATATATATATATATATATATATATATATGTATATATATTTATATATATATATATGTATATATATTTATACACACAAGTTTCCTAAAAAGATAAAGGGTTGACATATTGATCGTCATTCTCCTCTTCTTCCCCTTCCTTTTCATCGGCCAGCTCGGGATCGATCTAGATGTCCTAGATGTCGAGATCGGGATGAAGACGGCCAATATGCTTATTGCACAAGTCAAAGTCCTCGCCAAAGTACTTAGAAGTTGCTTGTTCCATAGTCTCCTGTAAGTCATCTAAAGCTTTGTAATCTTCAACAGCTGACTTTTGGACGAGGACCTCCTTCTCCTTCAGATCGGCCACCTCCTTCTCTGACCTCTCCAAAGTGGCGGCATGGTCATCTTTCATTTTTTGTAACTTGTCAGTGGTGCATTACTTCTCGGCCTCAAGATTGGTTACTCGATCTTCCATCTTTTTGGCCACGCCCTGTGCTTGGACCATCTCATATTGGATATATCCAGCATTAGCTTGGGTAACCATAGAAGCATCTTGCATCTCCCTGCTGTGGCTGGTCAAAGAAGATCCGATCACCACCGCCTACAAAAAATAGAACTTGTTAGAACTAGGAAAATACAGAAGTAAGAGACCGATGTAAAACACATGGTTACTTGAGAACCTCTTGATTTCCCAATCGAGGTCCAGCTTGTCCAGCTCCACTTGGTCGGCGGGCAAGACGAGCTCTTGAAGAAGCTTCTCTGCCACACCAGGGTTCTCCAAGATGGAGGCATTGGGCCCCAAGTCCACCCCGAGAATAGTCGAGGCCCCTTCCCCGGGACGCGCTACCATATTGTTTGCCGTACAATTTGACGTCGCCCTAAAATTGGTTGAGCCCTTCTTCTTGTCCTCGGGCGGCGGCATGAGCCCTTTTTCTTGCCATCAACAAACTGTTTGCCTTTGTTTGTGGGTGAGATGGCAGGCATCTCATCTCGTAGGCGCTTCTCACCTATGGTTATGCCTTTCGTTGTGGGAGTGGCGCCCTTGGAATCCCCTCCCTTCGCCATCTGGGCTAGCTTCTTCAGGCTAACCTTATTCGACATAGCTACAAATGGAACAAGGGTTAGTTAATGAACGAGATAACGTACTTGGAGAAAAAAGAAGGTAGTACCATCCTATCTGAGCTCGGGGGCAGCAGTGGATCTGACTAGGTCTCCGAGCTCGAGCTCGAACTTGAGCTCGACATACCTGATACTGAACTAAGGAAGAATAGTTAGACTTTTCCCCCTAGGAACCTTAATAGTGTTAGGTCGGGAAAGTGAGGTAAAACTTTTCTTATTCCCTTCCTAATGGTCCCTATGTACTCCACCGAGTCATCTCAGGAATGGCCACCTTGAGAAGGATCATCTAGAGAATGATGAGACTCATCCTCATCGCTTGCAACATGAGCTACATTACCTGCTGATTTATCCTCGGTGTTATCTCCTCCACTGGACACCATTTTTTTTAGTTGAGGGCAAAGCTTCTACGGAAAGACTTATAGGCAATGATTTTCTTAATCGAGAAATGCTATCCTTCTTCTAATGAATCCGAGATTTGATCAAACCTCTGTTGTTCCTCCCCAATCAATACAGGCATCTTGTTGTAGTGCTTACCTAAAAAATGTGACCGTTAGATAAGGAAGAAGGATCGAGCTTGATAATTGAAGGACGACTTATTAAATGAAGACTCACCTGGGGTGCTCCATGACCTTAGGACACTTGGAACCCCAATATCCCAGGATAGCCCTTGGGGGAACTCCAAGTCATATCCTGAGATGAAGAAGAACTTCTTCTTCCACCCTTTAACATTGCTGGGTACCCCTTGAGCAGGGTCTTCTTCAGCCTTGCCTTGAAGTATAGCCATCAAGAGTTTGGCTTTGGATTAATGAAGAGGCTGAACAGGTGCCTAAATTCGTTAAGGGAGAGGGCGAACTTGTGAAATCGCCACAGCACCATTGCGTAAACAACATTTCGCCACGCATTAGGGGCGAGTTGGGTGGGCAGATATTGCAATAGTGTAATATCCTCCTAATGGTTGGATGGATGGTAAGACAAAGACCAGCTTGGAAAGAGGCCTCCTAAAAGTCCACCTCGCCCAGGCAAGTAGATGTAATAGTCTCATCTTCCCCAGGAAGCCTAATTTAAAGCCTAGCAGGAAAAGAACACGACTCTTTAAGGAAATCCAGCTCGCCTTGAGTCATGATATTTACCTCCCTCTTAGGAGGGGGGATCGAATGTCTATCGAAGGACTTCCCTCAGGGCTAGGAGGGTCCTCCTTAAGGAAGGAAGGAAGTAGGGTAACCTCGGCCAACATATAGGGTTTTCTCCTAAATGTTCAGGTACCCAAGACGGTAAGGAATTCTCTAAGTCTCTTACGTCGGATTTACTGAACATAAACCAAAGGCTTAAAAGTTAATCGAGTGGTTGATACTTACTAAATAACCTAGACGAAGGCGAGATGACGATGGCAAGGTGCACGTTGGAGCGAGAGCAACACTTCGTTATCACTAGCAGTAAAAGAGTATGCAGTATGAGGGAGTCCCCTATTTATAAGAAGAGTCAAGGGCTAAGATCTGTTTGTTTCAACAGTCAGGATCACACGATGCTCAGAATTCCGAGGTCATAACCGCCGTGTACAGGAGAAGAGTCACTTCGTCATCAATGCAGTTCCACGTGTCAACCTGTGAGGGCACACATCATTGCGTGCTTAAATCATCCACCCACAACCCATGATTTTTTACTCGATAATGCCAAGTTTTTCACATTGGCATCTCGAGTAGGGGGTAACTAATGAGGGTAAAATTTTCACCTATAGTATACCCGAAATAAGCGTGTCACCAAGATCATTTCGCCATGTCATGTCGCCAAAGTATGATTGCCAACCAC
>BRYE01000018.1:24325461-24330461 GCA_030159115.1 Actinidia arguta var. hypoleuca
GTTTTAGAATGTGAGAATGTACGAATTCTACAAGAGTTGAAAACAGGATCAAACACTTGTGGTCATAAAACCGTACAAACATCAAAAGCCACCTACATTCACTACACACAAATAGCTTGAATGAAAAATTGGTTGGCAAGAAAGAATGGAATATTGGTTGGTAAAAATAAGACGGCAGTGCAAGGTCAATTTAGGGTTGGTTACAATAAATCTACATAACATTTTTTCAAGAAAATATTTAGAACAACATACATAAAACAACAGGTATACTTGGTTCAGCTATAACGGCCACAATCACTTGGTCAATTAGCCAATCATTAGGATTCCAGGTCACATAATTTCAGCATGATAAGCAATTCAGATCTTGCAGAACATAAACCATTCCACTAGTTGTACTTGCAACAATTCTATTATTTTTCCTCCTATTTTTCAAGTAAACAATATGATTTCTTAAAAGTAAAAAAATATATATATATAATAAAAATATAAACGCTCTACTAATCGTATGGGAAAAACAAAACTAAAAGCTATGAACAAAACACTCTCTCTATTCCAACAAAACCTAACTTCTCAAAAGTTGTCCAAATGAATCCAATTTTCCGTCCCATCCTCCTACCTTAATGAATCAACTTTGAGCACCATCACAGAGAAGACCTGGCTCCTATAATACGTACGTCACTTGATTTTGATTAAGTGCTTCGCGGGAACATTTAGGTCGATGGCTCTCATCCCTGTGTACCGCTCGATTATGTCAAAACAAACTATTAATTACATTGGCACCCTTTTACTTTCAACAAATATCAATATGGACTTTGATTTTCAATTACAATAGTTCACTCCTTTTACTTTAATTTAGGTCGCGATGTTAAACTTCTGTTTATGTTGGCTCGCTGACATAAATAAGCACGTGTGACACAAATGATATTTTTAGAAATGTGTTAGACTGTTATAATTGGAAATAAATGAAAAAAAAGGTGAGATTTTAATAAAAGTGTAGAATTTTTAAGTGTAATTAATACCCAATCATTTGTGTGTTTTGTAGAGTTAATTAGTGAAAAATCTGAATTTTTACAACTAATTCTAGGTTAGGTTTTGTCTGAAGGAGTTTTTTTTTTTTTTTTGGTTGACCCTTAAAGGCTTGTTTTTCAACATTTTGTGACCAAGAATTATGTTCTTAACATTTATATAAGATTTTTTTTTCCAAAAGACTATTTTACCTTTGAAATTAAATTCGTAAAATACATTTGCTTTATCATATGAAAATATTTTTTTTATTTACTTTGGTTGGTGTAGATATCGAAAACTACTAACAAAGAAAGCAAATCATTTGGACCCACCAAAAGTCAAGCCCATGCCAGGTTAGACTAAATGGGCTTTTGGACTTTCAGGGTGACTAACAAGTCTACGAGTTTAATCTTGCCTGTACTCGGGAGGAGTCGTTTTGCTTGGATATGTGGTAACAATTACTTTGTTGCTAGCTGCTTGGCTTGGGACTTGGGATATGCTCCCTTTTAAAGTCTTATGTTTGAAAATTTTCAAGTGTTATTAATACTTGAACTATATCAGTTTATACGAGGTTTTGCTCCGACTTTAATCGGGTTCCTGTTAGCAGACAGTGGTTTGATTTCTTAAATTAGTTGGTGTTAGGACAAATACGGAGTTATCAAAAACAATTGGAGTACTTTGTTGCCTCAATTTTCTTTTTGGATTGAAGGCGTTGAATTTTCAAGTTGCCTCAGTTGATCAGATCTGACCAAATCTATATATGGCATGCTGGTATCAACACAAAAGTTTGTGTATTTTGTTGATTGACTGGTGTAATATTTTTACAGGCAACAATCGTTGTATCATGTATGATTGGGAGCATGCCTTCATTGACACCGACCCAAACACTGAAACGATCTGTCTCTCTCTCCTATAAATTCAAAAGTGAAGCTTCCAAATTATGTTGTGCAGAAAAAAATATAGGATGAGAAAATAACTGAAGAATGAAAGAGAGAAAAATATAGGCAAATTTTGGAAACTGTCTTTCGGGTAATATTTTTCCACTTTTCGTGAACCATGGGGGGTGCATAACCAAGTTATATCTTTCGCTAGCATGCAATGCGGCTTAATATATATGGATGTAGTTTGATTTAGATCATGGACGTTCTGATCAAACCCAGAATACTCTTGTTCATATATATATATATATATATATATATATATTTATTTATTTTCAACCAGTCTCTCTCTCACTAGAAGCCACAAGTACTTGGTGGGAATGCATCTAGATATGTCAATTTTGTGAAAGGGGATGCTATTTTGACAGTTGCATCTGGCAATTAGGGATGCCATCGATTTGTGAATGGACGAGATCATTCTTTTGGATCTTAAAAGGGGTCCCTGAATTGATGTTCACCAATTTGTGGGATATACGTTACCAAATTTGCTTGCTTTTACAACCCAAGAATGTCTTCGTTGTGACACCCCAATACAGGGTTTATTTTAATTATATGTGGACTACATAGACATGGATGGGATAATGGGGACCCACATTGGGTTTGCTTTGGTTGTTGTCGCCTTGTTAATCAATTTTACCCTATATGGCGGTGGTATGTTATTGAACAATAATACTGCATATTAATAATAACTTGTTATTAATTACTTTCTTCATTGCGACCACATCCAATATTTAAAAAATTACAATGTAACTTCCTTTAGCATCCAAAATTTTAGAATTTTATTACTAATGGCCATTTCCAAATATGTTTTTACCTTTTGCTCATAGCTTGCCACTTTTTTTTTTTTTTTTTACAAAAGTGTTAAACTAAGTCTAATCTAGAAGCTATTCTATTTATTAAAAATTAGTTTTAGGTTAGACGTCTCTATCATCTTTAACATGATATTGGTCACTCGCATATCATTTTATTTAAGCTTTTTTGTCGAAAAGTTTTGATTGTTAATTATTTTTTTATTAATTATTAAAATCTCATTATTCTTAGGTTGTGCTTAATCTTGGTTTCTCAATTTTCAAGGACAATTTTTTCAAATTTGTTAGTGATTCGGTTGATGATATCAACTAGACAAACAGAGTCATTAATCATTACTTGTAATTATTTTTTTTTCCTAGTCAAGATTCAGATTAAAATGATGGATTCCTTATCATCCACATGAAATGTATCACGCGTTCGGCAAAACAGTACTCCATTTGGTTGCTTTCCGCAACTCAAAAGTAGAGAGAGAGAGAGAGGAGAGATTCTAATTTTAACAAGTTTTAATTTTGTTGAGTTACTCGGGGTGACTTAACAAATTAAGGAAGAAAGATAATGAGAAGACTAGATTGTGAAGTTCATTTGTATTTTTTTTAATTTTTATTTGTTTTAACACACAATTTTAGTTTGCTCATTGAACTATTCATTAACTTTGTAAGTAATCAATATTTAACATACAAATTTGAGACTTATGTTTACTTTTATGTAGATATTTTAACACACATTCTTTTATCTATAAGTACACGAGAGAGAGAGAGAGAGGCGTTGTAAGTCAAAAAGTTTAAATAGTGCTTCCTGCTAGTCATCTTGTAAGTAAAGTGTTGTAAAGGGAGATGCTACTGTTATAATATCCATGTACAGTATCTGTGTACAACATGTTAAAACGATGTTGTTTTGGTATTATAAATACAAAATGATGTCATTTCATTAAGTTGATTCATTTGTCGGCTAAATAGAACGACATCATTTTGTATTTATAATATCAAAACGATATCATTTTGACGTATTGTACACGAATATTGTACATAGATATTGTAAATTGAGCATTTCCCGTGTTGTAAATGGCAAAACTTGAGATAAAACAATAACATAAAGACACCTGTCCGTCTTGCCGAGTTTATACAATGGAAAAATGTAGCTTGGGGACCCAATACAAACCGACAATTCATCACAGACCATGTAATATCATACACGTGGACTTATTTTTTACCACGGAAGAATCCAGAAATCGTACGGGGCAGAAGAGCCAATAGCTGAGGATCGTCCACGTGTCCTATTGTCTTCAAATTTCAACGGCATTGCAGTATTTGACAAAGATACAGGTCACCGTCACCATCTTCTGGCGACTCTGAAGCAACCAATCAACATCTGCCCCCTCAGTCGTCGTTTTAGTGGTAAAAATAAAATATATCAAACGATATTATTTTGTAGTAGTTTGTACACATCAACACTTCTCTGACAATTACTCCCCTCTATGGTATCCATCCGGAAGGATCTTTTCCACATGTTTTTTTGAAAGGGCTAACTACGCTGAACTCTCCTTAGACTTCTGATAAATATAAAAACGTTTCTGTAGTGTAATTTTACACGGACGTCTCTAATTTTATTTTATTTTCTTGACAAAATGTAAACACCTATCTCCCCTCCATTACTTGAATAGGAAAAGAAAAACAAAATTCTGATTCAGTAAATTATTATTGAAATGTCAATTTAGCTCAGATTTTAGACCCACTTAAAAAATCCAAAATTTGGGACCCTATTTAAAAAAGAATAATCTATTCTTCACTTGTAATTTATAAAATTATAAAAAACTGAAACATAAATATATAATCGCTAGCCTGGTCAAATGGTTTATGATAGTAAGTAATATCTTCAAGATCCATATTTTGAGTCTGTGCGTCTACTTGTAGATTTTTTTTCTTCCAATTAATCTACCTTTATAGATTAAATTATAAAATATATCATAAAGTTTTAAACTATCTTTCAACTACGCTCTAACTTCTTAATTTTTTTTTAACACCACAAACTTTTCAAACTCTATTAATAAGAATCTTAATTCTGTCTGTATAATATGCTTGGTAAAGTAAAAAAATGTGCACCTATTTTACACAAATAAATAATTTTTATCAAAAATTTGACCAATTTACAACAAAAGTGTATTTTTTATTTTTTTATTAAAATCATATAATCTTTTAATTATGTCAATATAAACTCTTTATCTATGTTCGTTTGATATGTAAAATCAAT
>BRYE01000018.1:24345461-24350461 GCA_030159115.1 Actinidia arguta var. hypoleuca
AATTCATGGCTCAACCCAACGGAAGGAAGTAGCATTGGGCTTACGAGTTATCAAGGACGAACAAAAATCTACATTCTCATGGGCCCAGACTTTTGAAAGCAGGCCGTGTGAACAACCTGAAATGGGATCGGACCGAATCTCTCTCATCCTCCACTAACAGAGCACTTAAAACACCAATATATTTTTGAAAAAAAATAACCAGCATCATTATAACAGTTATATATATATATCGCCAATCTCTTAAGATTTGTAGTTTTCTAAATTTTTTTTTTTGCTTATATGGGACATGTTTGGAAAATACGTACGTTTAGGAAAAACATGAAGGATCGTTTTGGATTGCTTAATTCATTGTATTGAAATAAAAGTATACTAAGTTTCGAAACATGTGTACCAACATAAAATTTGGTAATAGTACTACTTACAAATAAATAATAATATTTTGAGTCTATTTTAATGTTGTTGTTTGGCATGGGTCCCCCAAGACATTTTAATTGATTTTTAGCAGTTTAAAAAAAGTGGTTCATGTAAGGGGACAAAATATATAAAGACAGAATCTGGCTACACTAAGGTGGAGACCTCCGCGTCGGAGCTCGGTGCACATGCTATCACAGATAGTCACCGTCCAAGCCAAAGATATCGATACTGCCGAGCTTTCGCTATCTAGCAAGCTCGGAGCAATGACCGCGCTGAAGCCCGAGTGAGGAACAATGGCAGGCGGCATTCCCAATGAATGACGGGGATAAAGGGTTTCTTATACGTCAAAGTCCCTCCTGACAGTTCTCACGCCCATAAGAAGACTTAGGCCGAATGATGGCGAGTTACCGGCTAGGCTATAGGGGCATGTAAAGTTTGCACACAAGAGGGAAGAAAGCTCGGATGTAAAGTCTACTGATACCCGAGCAAATGATACTCAGTCAGCCTGAAAGGATCACGACCCTATCAAGGAATCACTCACCGATTCAGAAAACACCAACACTGACAAAATCACTAGGGGTCCAGAGGTTATTATAGAACCACCCCAGGTCAATCCAAACACGTTGTGGAGGATGTTGTAGATGGAGCAAAGAACAACCTGGGGACAGGGGCGGGTGTGGTCCTACAAAGCCTAGAAAGGGCAATTTTTGAGCACTACCTCAGGCTGAACTTCCATGCCACAAACAACGAAGTTGAATCGAAGCCTTCATTGTGGGACTTCGATCCGCCAGCAAACTAAAGGTCCCCGAGCTCCACATATTCAGCAATTCGAAACTCGTAGTCACTTAGGTCATGGGCAAATTTGAAGCTCGTAGAACCAAGATGGCTAAAAATTTGGCAGTTGTGAAAAACCTCCTCGCCGAATTCATAATAGTGAAAATTGAGCAGGTGGGGAGGGGCCTGAATTCATACGTAGACGCTCTTCCAGGCTTGTCGTTTGTCTATGAAGGAGAAATTGGCCAAACCATTGCAATGGACTGCATCTCGGCTTCCAGTCATAAAGTATCTCAGGAGTCAGTCCTGGTCAACGCTGAATTGGGACCGAGTTGGATGGACCCAGCTGAAAATATTTTACAACATGATAAACTACCGGAAGACAAGAATGAGGTGTATAAACTCATACTTAAGGTTGAATGGTTTTAGATCTCATCCTCCAGGGACCGTATTTATTATGCGTACACCCGAGCCTGATAAAGGATGTACTCTTCGAGATTCATGAAGGCATGTGCAGGCTACACTCAAGAGGAAGATCGTTGGCTCACCGAGCTCTCACCCAGGGATACTGCTGGCCCTACATGCAGAAAGACACCCAAGTGTATGTTCGTAAGTGCACTAAGTGCCAGCTATTTTCCCCCCTTATCCATCAGCCAATAAGGGACCTGACCCCTCTCACCAGTCTATGGCCCGAATATCATAGGGGTCCTGTCCCGAGCTCTGGGTAATAAGAGATTTTTATTAGCAGCAACTGACTACTTTACGAAGTGGGTGAAAGCCGAGCTGCTATCCTAAATTAGGGAAATAGACGGGATCAGATTCATCAGAATAAATATTTTGTCCAGATTTGGCATCCCCAGAGCATTCATATTAGACAATGGAACCCAATTCATTAGTAATAAAGTTAGAGATTTGTTGAAGCAACTAAAAATTGAATTCTACAATTCATCGCCGAGCTACCTGTAGTGCGACGGGTAAGCCAAAGCCACCAACAAGACGATCATGTGCGGGATCAAGAAGAGGCTTGAAAAGGCCAAAGGAAAATGAGTTGACGAATTGCCAAACATTTTGTGGGCTTATCGGACCACACCGCAGAAAGCGACGAATGAAATGCCCTACTTTCTGGCTTTCAGATTCGAAGTTGTAATCCTACTGGAGGTTGGCTTGCCACAATAAAGACAGAAGCATACGACACAAGTCACAATGAAGAAGTCCTGGCTCGGGACCTTGACCTCGTAGAGTAAAGAAGAGAAAACGCTCTTATAAAGATGGTTGACTACCAAAAGTAATTGGCCAAAGCATACAACCAGAAAGTTCAACATAGAGAATTTTTAATTGGGGACCATGTTTTGAGGAAAGTTATTGGAAATACCAAGGACCCAATAGACAGAAAGCTCGGGCCAAACTAGGAAGGACCCTACAAGATAGTCAAGCTTGCTAGTAAGGGAGTTTACTACCTTGAAGACTCAAAAGGAAACAAGCTCTGAGACCCTGGAACTCTGATAACTTAAGTACTATCATTGACATGTAATTCTCAACCAGGCTTGAATATATACTAATTATTCGTCTAAATTCTCACTGGCTATCGCTTAAACTTTATGAATAAGAAAAAGTTAGTCGAGCTTCGAGCGAGTTCCGAGCTCTATCCAAAAGATTTGCCTAAATATACTTAAATAAATTTTAGAGAAGAATTAGCCTTGTTTCGAGTTCTGTCTCTTGAAAATTTTGCAAAAGTATACTTAGTCAAACTTTACGAATAAGGAAGAGTTAGCCGATCTCTGTGCGAGTTCCGAGCTCTGTCCAAAAGATTTGCCTAAATATACTTAATAAATTTTAGAAAAGAGTTAGCCGAGTTTCGAGCTCTGTCTCTTGAAAATTTTGCAAAAGTATACTTCGTCAAACTTTACGAATGAAGAAGAGTTAGCCGGGTTCTGAGCGAGTTCCGAGCTCTGTCCAAAAGATTTGTCTAAATATATTTAAATAAATTTTAGGGATGAGTTAGCCGAGCTCTATCTCTTGAAGATTTTGCAAAAGTATACTTAGTCAAACTTTACGAACGAGGAAAAGTTAGCCGAGCTCCGAGCAAGTTCCGAGCTCTGTCCAAAAGACTTGCCTAGATATACCTGAATAAATTTTAGAGAAGAGTTAGCTAAGCTCTATCTCTTGAAAATTTACAAAAGATGGTCAAGTGAAAAGAACAACAAATAAAAAATCTACCGAGCTATGCAACGTACAAAGATGCGAAGGGGCAGATAAAATGCAAGGAGATTTTATTCATACAAAATCGGTCAATTACAAAGTTGGAGCCCATTCATTACATCTTCGGCTCTTTCTGCCACAATACCTTCCTTTCCAGCAAATTTATTTCATTAGCCCACGGTGTCCTCATTCTTTTGGTTCGTTGTATCATGGCCATCTTTCCCTTCAGCTAGTGCCAAAGCATATTCTTCTTCGTTGAAATTGGAAAGGAGAATCGAAGAATCGGCCATCGAAGGACCAAGTTGCTATATCGATGGAGGTAGAGCAACCCAAGCAGGCAAGCCAGTAGTCTTGAAAGTTGGCAAGGCAGAGTTCAGCGAGCTGTTTTGCATAAGTAGGTCTAGCTCATTCAAAACTTCGATCAAAGACCTTCTGGTACACCTTCCCATAGGCCACCTTTTTGAGCTCGACAACCTCATGCTGAGCTTGGTTCCTTTGGCAAAGGGCAATCTCGGCCGCATTGCGGGCGTCAAACAATTCGGCCCTAGTCTGCTTTAGTTCCTTCTCAATGCCATGGACCTTCTGAATGGATTTTTTTAAATCTGAGAAGTGCTTCTTCAGACGAGTAAAAGTGGCCACAACACGCTGAAAAAGCTACAAGATAAATAGGAGCAACAAAATGACTAAGCGTTGAAAGAGAATGGAAAATAAAAAAATCAAATGAGATGGACAACACACCTGAGCCCCCATCATGATAAACTTGCGGAAGCATAATAGCATTTTTCGAGTCTTCGGCAACAAGGTCCGCCACATCCTACGGAAACGTGACCGCATTTTCCAAGGCCACACAAGTCTCGTGATCTTTGGAAGTGTTGGTGGATGTAACCTATTTCCCGAGCTCAATTGTGGTGAATGTTGGAACCTAGAGCTCGAGGGTGCCAGACAAACTACCCGCGCCCTTCCCCTTCTTCTGAAGGGAAGTCCCTTTCATGGACTATCTCCATCTCCTTTTTCTGTCTTGTTGGGAGGGAGGGACGATAAACTGATTGTCGGTCGTGCTCGAAACTATCGAAGTCAGCTCGACAGGATGCTTTGTGAGTTCACCCTTTACAGCCTTCCCTTTTTCCCAAAGTTCTTGCCCTGGAAGCCATTACCTTATCTTCCTTGTCCGAGCTAAAACCCAAACTACCACCTTGATTATACAAATGTTCGAAAACGTGCTCGGCTACAAGATGAACTTCTAGAAAATCAAGGTCGTTGGTAGCATCAGAATCTGAGCTCGACACAACGATAGGCTCAGCCACCTAAACTAGGGCTAGAGGAACTATAACAAGAGTAGGGGTAGGATCTTCAACTTGGTTGACCTCCTCACCGTCCTCAACCTCGTCCTTGCTACCCGAAGCTCCTAGATCCACATCCCAGCTACTGCATGACTCCGACGAGCTTGAACCGTTTGAACCGGTGCTTTCTCCCTCAACGTCTTCCCTTAGTCGCCTGAGCTCGGCGAAGGTTCCTTTAATCATGTCACTGACTTCAATCAAGAGCGAACTCCTCTATCTCGGAGCTTGTCATTGATGGTCACCTTAATGGGGGATGGTATATCGATAAATTGG
>BRYE01000018.1:24390461-24392961 GCA_030159115.1 Actinidia arguta var. hypoleuca
GTGTACAAACAAGAAACTGAAAATTTTGTTTTCTTTTATTTGCTTTGCATTTTCTTTAACTGCAATTTCCCAGCAAGCAAACAGAACAAATCTGTAAAGGAAAAATCAGAAACTCACCGAGCTTCTTGGGATGTGATCGGCAAGTAGACAACTGGAGTTGCTGAGACGAGAACTTGCGGAGATCGGATCCGTGAAGAGATCCGAAGTCGGAGGATGGAACGCCTAGGAACGTTTTGGTAGGGAGAGAGGACGCCATTGTTTGTTCTCCCTCTCTCTCTCTCTCTCTCTCTCTCAACAAACTGTAATGAATAAATAAGAAGGCGAAGATGGGGTGGGTGGGTGGGTGGGTGCGAAGATATATATGAACTTGTGGGAAGGGGCAGGGCGAGCAGGGTTGGGTGGGCGGCGGTGGGTTTTGTAAATAAATTGTACTCACAAAAAAAAAATGCAACAGTCTCTCACTGCTCTCAGTAAGCTTCTCAATACACGTACCTTTTTTCTCTCCGCACCAAACAAATGGGTATGGATAAACCATCCATGGTCTATTAATCCCTTCAACTTTGGTTTAGGTTTCCATTCCACTCTTAAACTTTTTGTCTTTTCTATCTAAGTCCTTAAACTTCTACTGTAATTAAGTCCATGTACCCCAACTTCGAATATCTTTATATTTAAACTTTTGTTCTTTCGACTTTGAATTCTATAAATATCTTTATCTTTTATATCCTTTATTTTTAAACCACGTAAAATATATCATTCTAAAATCTCAGCATATATATTCATAGAATTCCTCTTTCTATGCTCTTCCATTCCCATGGAGGAGGTCTACTAAACCTCTTCACTAAAATAATTTCTACATCTCTTTTCATAAACGCATCTTCCCCAATAATTATCATTCATGATACATGTCCTGCCTTGCATTTAAATTTTCATATTTATTCTGCAAAACATTCAAAGGCATTGTTCTTTCCAACGTGATTATGACCGCATAATTGGGGTTTGGTTTCTACATCTTTTTTATGATTGTATATGGATTGAGAAATAATTGGGAATTTATCGAGAGAAAAGAAAAAGAAAAAGAAAAAATTAAAATTAAAATTCTTTCCGTTGGATTAATGGAACTTAACCTCCACCAAATGCATCCAAAAAAACAAAATGTTGTGTTGCAACTTTTATTCACCATGGTTGCAGCACAATCATCATAACACTTTGAATATCGTATATATTGACATGGATGCTTGAATATCAAACAACGCTCTCAAAGATAAACTCTTGCTTTAGAAGATTTTTTTTGCAAAATCTCTAAAATCCATGTAGTAATGGTATTACGTAATGTTTTGGATATCCATAAATATTTACAAGGGGTAAACATGAACACGCATTCAAAATATTAAATATGAGATGACATTCGTAGAAACACACATTCAAACTCTTATTTTATTACGTGGAATACCATGATACTATATATACTATGTTTTGTAAATTGTGTAGAATGTTAAATGCTAATATATTATGTTATAAAAAAAATAGATTCTTATTTTTTTTATTTTTGTGCATAGCACAGGTAGATTGCTAGTTTTATCATTATTCCAACAACGGGCTAGAAAAATAGATCATTTTCGGAGGTTCCACCAAGTGCAACTATATTCACCGTCTCACGATATGACTCACTTTTCTATTGGTTCAAGCACATGGGTCCCACATAAAATAATGCAGTTGATCCTATTCAAAGTGGTGGATCTCACTTATTTGGATCAATGAGATGGTGGTTATCATATGGGCGAACATAAATATTGCACTCAACTCCTTCTCATCCCATTATTTTGTGTACATTTTTGTATTTTCACGAATATCAAATGTGTTAAGAGAGAATGGAGTTGGGACAATCCATAGAAGTTTTGTCTTGATTTTTATCGGGCTTCCGTTAGTAAATGGTAGAATTGATTGGCCGGATTAGTCGATCCTTAAATAGAATACCGAGATATAAAAAAATGTTCTCAGAAAATGAATAGATGCCAAATTTTCAGAAATAATTAAACATCTAGAAAATATTAAAATACTTGACATATATCTAATTTTCTTTTTAATATTTCTTTCTCAAGTAACTTTTTATGTTGAGTTTAAAGAAGGTTATGTAGAGGGGAAAGTGGTTTTATTTGTGAATATTTTATTTTATCATATATATGATGTGGCATAATTCATAACTATTGAATGTAATTGAATTATTTATTGAATTCATTGTATCAAACATCATATTATAAACAAAAAAATATTCAAAGCAAATAGTAAGTATAGTTTTTTCTTTATTTTTCTTTTAATGTTCCATTCTTTTATGCAAGCTCAATGAATCGTCAATCAAAACACTCTCTCTCTCTCTCTCTCGGATATTCTTTTGATTTTTTTATTAACACTTTTTCTTACAAATTTTATCTCGAAAAACTTTAAGCTCATGATTAATGTGTTGTTTGATAAAATGAATGCTGAAAAATAAGTAGTAAAAACT
>BRYE01000018.1:24402961-24410461 GCA_030159115.1 Actinidia arguta var. hypoleuca
GAAGATGAGTAGTAATCCGGAATTACTATATAACTGGAAAAAGAGAAGCGTATTCTTTGAACTGCCTTATTGGAAGGACAATTTAGTGTCACAATCTTGATGTGATGCACATTGAGAAGAATGTATGTGAGAGTGTGATTGGAACACTTCTTAATTTGGAGGGGAAAACAAAGAATGAATGTGGTAGAGACAACAATCCTATATGTGGATATGTCACATTTTATTGTGTCTTAACAGATATAATTGAGCTAGATTATTTGTTTGGAAGTAGGGTTGTGTTATTTAAAGGTGAATGGGTGTCCCGAGCAGGAAAAAGACAAGATAAGGATTGCACTCTTGTAAACTTTACTCGATTGATGAGAGATGATGAGCCTTTCGTGTTGGCTTCTCAAGTAGAGCAAGTAATGTATGTGGAAGCCCTCAAACACAAGGATTAGCAAGTTGTTATCAAGATAAATCCTAGAGATTTTTATGATATGAATACGGGATCTATTGACAATGTAGAGTCATACTTATAGAGTGTAGTATGTAACACACACAGTGATGATGGGGGCAATAATTTTAGTTTGGTCAGACGAGATATGCCTGTCACAATGATAGACGCACCGCTGCCTCATGTGTTGAGAGACAGTGATGTTAATGAAGATGGAGATGATAGGGATGGGGAACACTTGGATCTTCTCATATGACAGTTAAGATTCTACTTTCTTGATATTTTGATAGTACTTGAAAATAATGTCAGTCTTTCTCCTTTTTTTTTAAGATTGTGAAAATAAACTTCAATTATTTTTATGAATATGCTCTCATATTATTTGATTTTAAACTCGGGGCTGATCTTTTAAACTTATGAATTATGTCTAGCAGGTTTAGTGAAAAAACTGAACAACGTATCTATGGACCCATATATTCAATTTCGCTCAGGTAATGTTGGTGGGCTGAGTCAGATTGGTCCGACTCAAGTTGAGCTAAACTCAAGTCAACTATAATGCAGGTATCCATGTCAAAAACTATATGAAGCAGTCATTTTATTCCGCTAAAATAAATGGTAATGTCTCCTATTATGATATGGTTGTCTTTTATGTCTTATTTTTGTACCATGTTCTTTCGCCCAGATGGGGCTAATGGGAAAAAAAAACTAGAGGTCCCACTCAAATGCGTGGTATTTGGGGCATACGTGACAGTGAGTGTCTAGAAGTCGGCTTGAATGAAGATGGTAAACCTGAAGAAAAATTGGGAACCAAGTTATCTTTGTTCATTGGCACAATTGTCCATGGTGAAAAAAAAGCACCACTCATTTACAAAGATTGGCAGGAAGTTCCTCAACACTACAAAGATCACATATGGGCAATTGTAGAGGTAATAGAGAATTACATTTTGACTTGTTATCAAAGATTGTATGGAATGCTTATTTTTATATTTATTTGTGTAATGGATTTTTTGCAGTCAAAATTTGATCTTCCGAGTCAAGATAGGATATGGGTTATGAAGTGTGCTGGTAAGAAGTTAAAGGATTGGAAAGCAACCTTAAAGAGCGAGTACTATAGAGAGCATTTGCCTTTTGAGCAACAAAAGCATTATAGAGATCGCAGGGTATATTATGCTGATCAGTGGGAACACCTTATCAAGTATTGGGCCACTAATAAGGCGAAGGTATAACTAATTTAACCAATTTATTACGTCCTTCACTTGAAAGAAACATGTTCTGCCTTGTTAAGCTTGTCATTTGTAATTATACGAGCAGAATAATAAAAATAAGCAAAGTCGTGGAAAAAAGACGTACAATCATACTACAGGAACAAAGAGTTTTCTGCGCATTCACAAGGAACAATTAAGAACACCATTTTTTTTAGCTTTATAGCCTTACTATTTTATTGAATGCATGTTATATTAATAGAATTTTATTTTTTCTTCCATGTATAATTGGGTAGAAGGCGAAGTTGCAGCTCTCAACGTCACATGTTGACATGTCTAAAGTGTGTTACTCCAACAAGGATGGCATTCCAAATGGTCAAGCGACAAAATAAATAATTGTATGTTTCAAAAACTCCCTCTAGAATGGAACTTGTTGACAACTAAAAGTTAAAAAAAACCTTTGTTTAATTATTATTCCTTGTGTATAACCTAGTGATTATCATTTATAAACTGTTGGAACAAATGGATGCAAGTGAAGCTTTAGATCCAAATTCATCAAAAGAGGGCAATACCTATAATGATGTATTTGCAGGCCAGGTAAAGAAAAGACATGGGCGCGTTCGTATGTATGGATTATATCTCCATCTGATTTATGGAGGGATATACCAGGTCGCACTGTACACAAAAACAAAGCCATGAATGCTATGCAAACTGAAATTATGGAACTAAGATCTGAAGTTCATGACCTCAAATCCCTTCTCATGCATGCTCAATGTAATGTGGCAAGTGGATCCACATGGGTGAATTCTATCATTTAATGACCAGTAGGTTATGATACATTTTTGTGGACAGATGTATATAAAGTTAATTTATTTATAATTGGTTTGGTCCCTTAGGCTCCTCCTCCTCATGACACGTTGGGTCGATTTCAAGTGTGGTCCTCATCACCAACACTAGGTGCTCCTCAGGTAGAAACTTAGAGCTAATTATCTAGATGTATAAAACCTTTTAATTTAGAATGGCACTACATTTATCTAATTGCTTAAAATATAATTTATAGGTTGGAGATACAGTTCTCAAAAGCATAATTCGCCTGGGAGAAACAGTTGCAATTGGAGTTCTTCATAGTGTAGATCCATCTAAAGAAATGGAGGGTGAAGAACTAAGAGCTGACTATTGAGAGGTACATGTTCAAGTCCCAGTCAAACTAATGAGAGCATCCTATGAACGTACGGACACATTAAAACAATTGGACACGCTGTTGGAGTTCCTATTGCTTGGCCTGCTCCGTTTGTGGTACTATTTCTTTCGTAATTGCTAATTTAATCCACAAAGTAAATATTTAACTAAGGTAGTTGCTAATTGTTTGAATATTTATCTTTTTGAAACAGATTTCTCAAGTCGTCGATGCTAACCGAGACTACTCATATATGTGAAGTCCGAAATATGGCTCGATGAACTAATGATTATTGTTTCAGCTTGCCTTTGTTTTCTCTGTCCTAGTGAAGGTTGACTAGAACTCAACATTTATAAGTTTTTCTTAGTTTATCTATGATTAGATAGTATTTTCTCTTATTATGGACTTGTTATTTGGGTAAAATATTATTTACATTTGACATTGATTCTATTGCGTTGTTATTTGGTATATATTTATGGTTCTCGAATGTGACTATAATTCTCTTTGTGGTCTAGTTGCCCCCCAAAGTAACTTTTTTATGGTTCGTGTAATGGTTTGATGGCAATGATATGTCATAGTTGATGTAATATTACGGATGGATAGATGTAAATATAGGATGTGCCAACTAAATTTGTTTTTAACCAACATGAAATGAAGAACAGGGAAAAAGTTTTATGGAGGCATTTTTCACAAGCCACTGAATGATGGTAAGGTGGCGTTTTTCTTTGTTACTAGATTCCAATATTTTTCACATGCCACTGAGAAGCTAGCGGCGGGTTTCTTAAAAAGGGCGTTGCTATTTACGGTTGAAATCTTGAGTGAATTCAATAGTTAAAATTTTATCTGAAATTATTTTTTTCTTCCTAAAATTATAGATAATAAAAGTTGAAAAATAAAGCAGATAAAAATAATAAAAAAATATAATAATTTTAATTTTTTTTTACTAATTTGGGAGAAAAGAAAATAGTATTTTAGGTTTGAGAGCCTTTATTTTCACCCCTAGACTCCCTTAATGTGACCATTAAAATTTTTTGACTTTTTTATTTTATCCATAATTTTTTTCCAAATTCCAATTTTGCCATTTACCCTTTGATAATTTTTTTTTCTTTTAATACCACCTTCATGTTATTTATTAAAAAAAATCTGATCAAAAAATTTTAATTTCTTTTTATTTTCACCTTTCAATTTTTTTATATATAAAAATTTTTATGATCAAATTTTCTTTTATAAAAATCTGGAGGTGGGAGTAAAAGAAATAATAAAATTTGACCATTAAAATTTTTTTATATAAAAATTCGGAAGATAAAAGTAAAAGAAAATTAAAAATTTTTGATTAATTTTTTTTTAATAAATAACCGGAAAGTGGTATTAAAAGATTTTTTTTTTTTATTAAGGGTTGAATGACAAAGTTGAAGTTTGGGTTGGGGGGAATTAGGGGTAAAACAGGGAAGTCAAAAAATTTTAATGGTCACGTCAAAATGTGTGTGTGTGTGTAGAAGGGTGGGAATAAAGTTTTTTTTTAAGTTTATATGGTGTGGGCTCTACTAAAAAATATATTCAATGAGTAAAAAATATGACCAATTTTAAAGACTTTTTAACTTTTGAATCATAACCTATATAAGTCTTATACTTTTGAAAAGGAGCGAATAATATTTTTTTTGGAGAATAGGTAAAACCTCAGTATTGAATTAATTTAAATAAATTTAAACCGTAGATAGTGAAAAATGATTTAAAAGATTTAAAAATATTTGTGTTTTAAAGTGGGGTCACTGCTCACTTGTGACGTGTAAGCGCCTAAAAAGGCACGGTTGTGTTCTGTACGTGAGCCATCGGATTCATTTTAATGATTCCAATAGTTTAGTTAACTTAGACCATCCATATAGTCTCGTTAAATTTAAATTAAATTATAATTTAAAAATCTTCTATTTTCTATAGCTAGTTATATTTTTAACAACAATTCCATCAACCTATTTATTCTAATTCTTTTCTATTAAAATATTAATTATTTATTATTTTTTTACTACTTATTCATTGTATTGTATAAGTTTTTTTTCTCTCGTAATAGTCACACTATTTTAATAATATTATTTTTAAAATAGTCATATTATTTTAACACTATTATTTTTTTATAAAGTACTAGTAATTGCCTGTGCCTACGGGCATTATGTGGAAAAAAAAGAAACCACTTCTGATGTGTATTTGTTAGAGTTTTACAACCTAAAAAACAGATAAAATATAATATCAAATAAAAGATACATTGCATTCATATACGAAGAGATACAATACTACAAAATGAAGAACAAATTAAAAAGTATAATGATTTAAAAAAAATATTGCTAGTTTAGGAGAAATAAAGGAGAAAGAAATGGATATTTTAGTTTGTTTAGTGTGGATTCTACTAAAAAATGATCTAATGGAGAAAATATATGCCCAATTTTAAATTTTTTTTGTCTATTGGATCAAAACTTATGTGGGCCCCACATCTTTGAGAAGAAGGAAGTGATAGTTTTAGAGAAAAAAAATAATCTAAGTTGAAATCCCAGATGTTGGATTTTCTCAAATGGATTTCAACCGTAAATAGCGAGAGATAAATTTAAGACTCAAAATGAGTTGTGATCAATATTATAGATATTTTTAAGAGAATAGTACGATGACTGTATTTTTATTTGAACACACAAAAAGAGGCTAATGTAAATCTTAATAAACAGTATATAAATGAAGATGACAAATATAAAAATTTACCAGGTTCCATCGAAGTCCTGGTCGGCTCAGTTACCATCTGCGAGGCTCTAGAGATATATCCCAATCTTGGTCGCCTCTTCTGTGTTCCATATTGTTGCAGTTTTTGAGAGGCTGTGTGTATTGTGCGTGTATAAGCAGGTAAAAGGTTTAACCCTTTAGACCCACCCTAGACCCATATTAGTGGATGGGCCCAGCCTTATATTTTAAACTTAGTTTTTATTTCCTTCCCATTTCTGGGGATTTCCTCAAGATACACTTTTTATTTTTGTTTCTTTATTACTTTTTAGTTTTTTTTCTTGGTAGTATACAGATAGCAAATAAGTACTTAATACTTGTTTTGCTGGAACATATTATATGGTTGAAGACTTGAAATTTTGTAGCCCGGAAGCTTTTTTGGTATTTATATTAGGTATACATATATATTCTTTGATTTATAATTATTATTGTTAACGTATGTTACGATCCAATACGATACGAGATACACAAAATTAAAAAAAGATACGTATTCTGATTCGACGACAATAATTTTAGTAAAAGTTAAGGGATGCAAAATATAATTTAATTAGTGATATTTAACACGTGAACAACGCTCAATCATTTTTGACTAGGAACTGTAGCAAAACTAAATTTGTAAGTTATTTTGATTATTTTGATATAGATCATTTTAAAAAATTTGCTATCTAAAGTAGTCAAAAAATAAGTTTGGCCAATTTGATGTGAATACTTGTAGTGTTTGGAGTGTTACCTATTAAGTCATCTAAAAATTTAATGTACGCATATATTAAAGATATTTTTATACGAACAATTATTTTTAAATTCATATTCTCAACAAGATCTTTCACGCATGTGTGAGTTGTGTCTGTACTCGCCTCTCTCTAGGTATGTATATAAGCTTGTTTTGATACCGCATCACTAATTAATCTAAGTGCTTAAATTATTAAAGAGAAGAACAATTAATTTTATTATTATATTCTTAATAATAATACCGCATCACGACAAGTTCACTTGTTCTCTCAATCCATAAATGTATAGCTAATTCAGCTTCTATCATGTCTCTCTGAATGTGAGAGTTTGTTGAGAATGAATTTATATTAAAAACTAATTATTTAAAAATATAAGTTGAAATGCATAAATGTATAGCTTTTTAAAAATAATTTATTTCAATCTTTTAAGTTGTATTTAAAAATTTATGGTTCATTTTAGCATAATTTTTAAGATAAAAAAATCAAAAATTAGTAGCAAAAGACTGTGATAAACACTAATTTATATTTAATTTCTTTTAGTTCATAAATCATTCCCCAAAGTATAGTCGCCAGGGGGTCTTTTGAGCTATCCTCATCTTGTATGATATTTTGAGAAAAATCATATATACACAAAATTAAGTCGTGAAGACATTAGTATATATAGTTGCCTCATCATAGTACATTCGATAAATGATGGTCAACATATTGCCTACTGGAATATTTTTTAAGATAAATTTATTTACATTATGTGACTATTGATCTCTAATAAAACTGATAATTTGAATGAATGATTCTATTAGCTACAAGATGAATAATTCAAATCATCAAAATAAGTTTGAGGTAGAGCTCGCATTGTTTCAATTGTACTGTGCAGTCCGATTAATGGACTACAGGGGTGATTTAGATAATTGTATGCAAATTAATGTGTTTCACCCCAAATTTAATTCTCACATTTCCTTCTAATTTTTTGATAATTATACAGATTATTATGTTGAATAGTTAATGGGTAGTCTCTAATTCTCACATTCCTTCAATTTTTTGGGTCAAGTATATACATATACATATATTTGTTTTGTCTTGTATATACTTTTCCAATGGAATTTAGTACCGATTATGATACATCTGAAAAGCCTCAACTTTTGTGTAGTTCTTATGTACAGAATAAGAATGTAAATAGACTGTTGCTATTGGCCCACTTGAATACCA
>BRYE01000018.1:24412961-24422961 GCA_030159115.1 Actinidia arguta var. hypoleuca
CCCATTTAATAAAAAAATTTTATGGATCAAATGTGAAAAAACGAAAATGAACAATAAGAATTCTGTTAAGGTTTATGGTTCAATAAGAATTCAATAGAATTCAGAATTATGGTTCAACAAAATTTAGAATTCTTATTATTGGTTTAGTTGATTATAATGGTTATACAACTCATATACCAGAATTCTTATTGACAATTAATGCTTTATGGTTCAACAATAATTTCAAAACATCTAAATGTAAAAAAGTAAAAATGTCAAATCAATTCAAATAAAAGGGTAAAATAGAATAATATTTTGGTTGTTGATTTTTTAAAATAAACAAATATTTTGGGACATGTAAAAGCAAAAAAGTGAAAAATTAAATGGTTGAAGGGTTTGTTTACTTAAGTGATGAAAAATAGATGGTCCTTAATTGAGTGATAAATCGACGAAAGAATTACATTCATAATTGACTTAAATTGGATACATTTGAAAGTAAAAAAGGTATAAATTGATATTTAGAACAAACTACAGGGGTGCATAGGTTAATTTACGGTTGAGAATATCCGGAGAAACAAATAGTTTGACCAAAGTTTCACTTGGATCCTTATGGTTCCAATTTTCACAATTGGACATAAGAGATTACACAGGGGCAAAATAAGAAAAAAAGTTGGTGGTAAGAAAGTACTGTGCACTCACATTTATATATATAAGATATATACTTTGGAATTAATGTAATAGTAACACACTTTTCTACTTTTAGATGCGTTTAAATGGTTGAAGAATAATTTTGAAAAATTAAAATTTAGAACACATTTTTAATTTCATAAATTAAAAATAATAGATTTTAATAAGTAAATAAATAAATTGAGACGGAGCATGGGTGAGCGAGCACACAAGTACAAGAAAATTAGGTAAGAAAGGTTATTCTAAGTCCAATAAAGAAGGGTTTTTGATTGCGAATCTTTGTTCGAAAAAGAATGAGAAAAAAGAATTGATAGTGGAAACTGGAAAGGAAAAAGAAGATAAATCATGGTTTTTGCTTTTTCTCTTTAATTTGCTTTATTTATTCAATGTTGGGGTATATATCTATATATCTATATCTATCTAGAGAGAGAATCATGTGTAATTCCAAACGCTCCCAGACAAACTAGGCTTCAGAAGACCAAAAGCAACCTTTGCTTTACGACCCACAAAAAGAAGATTTCAAACACTATAAGGAGCTAATTAGCGTTTGGGATGGGAGGTTTCCTTGTTATTTTTTACTTTAAAAACTCAATAAAAGCCATTTTTAACTTTCAATTGAATTTTTTTTTGGCGTGGGAATCTTTTTATTTGAGATGAGACTTCTAAACCAACAAATTAAAACTTAATTTTTTTGAATCACAACTACATATGTAAATAATAACTAGTTAAAATGAACGAAACACCTTCATTCCTAACTAACAAAAAAATTAATGTTGCAATATGGTAATTAATTTCATATAAAAAAATAATTAATCAAGTATTCTAAACTAGTTTTGGCTTAAAATACTTTATTTTTTGACTTTTCTTAATATGGATATTTGTTCTATAAGACTATGTTTGGATCAAGAATTTAATAAAAATAAAATAAAATAAAAGTTAGTAGATCTAACGGTCATATATGTTGGATCTTTTAATTTTTTTGACAAAGCCCTTAGACAAATAAACCAAGAAATCTTTATCCAAAAGGACATCACCTAACCCAAACAAAACCCGTTCCCTCTCTCCCTCCCTCCCTCCCTCCCTCCTTCCTTCCTTCCTTCCTTCCTTCCTTCCTTCCTATGTCTATATTTAGGGGTGCAACACCAACCCCACATCTTGCTTCTTTCCATCTCACAAAACCACATATTAACGCTTGTTTTGCGCCATTCAAATGGGTTTGGTTTCTTTTGTGGAAATAAAGAGCGAGAGAAAGCCTGCGGGAGGGCTTATTCACACATCTTTATTAGGACTCAGTTTGATCCTCCATAGATCTCTCTCTCTCTGCACCTGAATTATAAGGATTCATTAATTCTCCTCTTTTCCTCTCCCCATGTCCTTCATTACTTAGCAGATTCTTCTTCTTTTTTTTAACTTAGAGCTGTGAAGTTGATAGTTAGCCTCTCTTCAAAGGTGCAATCATTTTCAATTTCATCTTCATCATTATATAATTCCTAGAATACATTTATGTTCCCCATTTAAGATTCCATTGCGGTATATATATGGAATCATTCGTGCATATACATACATGTTAGAGATTGGCCACACACACACACACACACACACACACACACACATATATACACAAACACACACATTATGTATATATATGCCTGGCTCCCTGTATGCCATTTGCAGAGCCCACCAGAACACCGGTGACCTCCGTGGATGGCGTATGAGGAGCCATGCATATCTCATATTATAGTTCTCATTTTGCATTTAGAAAAACCATATATAATTTTCCTTGTTTAGTTTAATTTTGTGTTTTCTATTCTTTATTTTTAACTTGTTTGGTTGACCATTTCAAAATTTATTTCCCAAGAATTATTTTGAAAAAGAAACTTAATTTGAAAAACTATCAAGAAATATATTTTCAAATCCTAAAAATTCATTTTTTGCAAAAATAAGAAATGTGTAAAGATTTGAAAAGGATGAGTACGTATTTTGTTTTTCAAAAACAAAATTTGAAATTGTTCTTAAATTTGATTATGGAATAAGCATGCAACTAGTCAAGTTAAATACTGTATTGTGACAATGCGGTTGTTGTAAAAAAATTATACAGATGGATAATCTTTTAAAGAAAAGATTACAAGGAGCTATTACAAGGAGCTATGTCATTCTATACCTGTTTCAGACTGTGGATGGCCTTAAACATGTACACAACACATTAGAAGCAGAAGCAGAAGCAGAAGCAGAAGCAGAAACAATCTGACATAAATTTCAAAAATAATTTGGCATAACTTTCAAAACAAAATAAAAAACAGAGCTTGCAAGCTCTAGCAAACACCTCCATAATATCTTTAACGCAGCTTGATCCATGGGAAACTTGAATATGGGTCACGTACAAGTATTTTAGTGCCTATTGATCATATTTGAATATCTTTTATTTGGCTTATATATATATATATAAAATGTGGAGTTCATTAAGTAACAGAATTCATGATATACAAAATGTAACACCATATAATATTTAAATGTATTATTTACATGTGGCAATCCTTATTTATCAAAGAGTTTGGGATTCTCTCTCATCTCCGAATAGATTTAGTCATTCGATATTGAAGATTGTGCTACATCTGTACTTTTTGCAAATAAATTTTTTAATTTGAGCACCCAATTTGATAGCTGAACAAAAAGTACTTCCAAGCCAGTGTTTATATATTAATCCTTACCAACCGTGTTGCCTATTTTTCTTCCCAATGAGCTAATTAAAAAGGGACTTAAGAGCATTTGTTAACTGAACAAGGTAGAGAGAGAGAAATCAGCGAGGAGGGAGGAAACTTGCTGTGTACATGTTTAAGGCCCGCTATACTTTAAAAATTTTTGCTCTTTCTTACATGCACATTTGTCAAATACTCTAGCTATTTTATGAATTCTTCGTGCTTGATCTCTATAAGTACTTGGGCAATGGGAGCGTTGAGGGGCGGCAATATCAAGTTAGGTCGGCGAGGTGGAGTTTGAGGACGCCTGTCGTTGATTCTTCTTTTGGAGTCTCGGTCTGACCTCCTGCTCTTTACTTCGTCCTTGTAGTCAGATCGCTTGGTTTCAGGCTCCTTCCTCTTGTGATCGTCCCTTCCTCGTCTCCTCTGTTTGGCCTCGGCTAACTCTTCTGCGACAATATACTTGTCAGCTTCGCTTTAGAGAGTTGACAAGGTTTCATGAATGTTCTTGGATAGGGAGTCAAATAATGGGCTTGGGCGAAGTCCCTCCATCATGCCCATGATTACCACTTTATCACTGGGATCTTCTACGTCCAAAAGCCTGGTTGAACCGTCTAACGTAGTCCTTCAAGTTTTCGGTTTTCTTTTGGTGAACGGTGAACAGGTGGGGGACATTTTTCTGATTGACCCGGTAGCTCATGAAATTGGCGACAAAGAGTTTTCTCAGGTTGCCAATTAGTTAGTGGTTTCAGGAGGCAGCTTTCTGAACCATGACCTTGCCGACCCCTTTAAGGTCACAGAGAAGGCCTTGCACATCACCTCGTCAGAGTATCCCTAGAGCGACATCAAGTTCTTGTACGAATCAATGTGGTCCATACGAATCCACTGTCTGAGACCTCTCCATTTTGCTGCTGCTGCTCCTTAACCACCAACAGATACACTATGCCAGTTCCAGCCATCTCTTCCACAAAGCGTTGCATGGTCAGCAGGTTGGGGGGTTTGTTGAGCCATCTATTTTGGGCCTTCCTCTTTACTCGGATACAACAACACATTCACATTATTAAACGCAAACTGCCACGGTCTCCCCAACAGAATATGACACGCATCCATCTCAACAACATCACACCATATTTTATCTTTGTAATTAGACCCAATGGGTAATGAAACTGAACATCGCTCAGAAATAGTTACCTTTTTTTCTTCTTGCCGCCAACCCTAACTTTCGGACCACTTCCTCGAAAATCACGTTCTCACAGCTTCCGGAATTAATCACAAACTTGCATACTTTGCCCCTGATTGTACACTTGGTCTGAAAATATTACTCCTCAACCATTCATCGCCACTAGTTTCACGGGGAGTAAGACAAGCCCTGCGAACCACTAATAATGGTCCATTGTCCCCAGTCACATGTTCTTCTTCTACAACCTCTTCTTCAGCTTGATCATCAACAAGATCCTCCAAAGGCTATTCAAGTTTCACTCTAACTATCCCTTCGTTGTCAATGAACAACCCCTTTTGCATGGCAGGCTTATTGCACTCCATAAATCTATGACCTGGTTCACCACACTTAAAAACAACGATCAACACTACTAGTTGTGAGTTTAACTGGATTTGCAGTTGGTGGTTTTCCATCCGAGCCTCTAGTTGCGCCCCCACCACAGACAGTCTCCTATTGGGCCACACCCCGAATACCCGATACAGTCAAGGGCGCCGCTTTGCCTACCTCTCAAGTTGTAGTGCTTTTTGATAAGCATCTGAAATGGAGTACAAATCGAGCATGTTCAGAGTGTTCTAATATTGGGTCTACAATCCCTCGATATATTTCAAAACCAATTGGTCGTCAGTCTCGCCCAAATCATTACGTGCAATCAACTGATAAAACTTGGTGTTATACTTATCCACCGTTCTCGCACCCTGCCTCAAATTTTAGAACTTCTGATACATCACCCGTGCATAGTTATGGGGCCAGAAAGCCTCACGGAGATGCTTCTTCAGTCTGTCCCAAGATTCGATCTTCCTCTTTCCCAACCTCGCATGGTTCACTTTCAATTGCTACCACCACGCCATAGCCCTTCCACGAAAATAAGTCGCAACAAGGGAAACCCGTTTGTTCTTCGGGACCTCTTTGAATTCCAAAACCTCTTCAATAGCAAATTGCTGTAACCTAACCATCCTGTCATTCTCTATCATGTCTTGAATTGGCCTTTGTCTGGGCAGCATGATCACGCACTGTACAAATTAGAATCAGAACTGCGCTCTGATACCAATTGATGCAACGGATACGAACAAGAAACCAAAAAATGAAACCCTAGCCGTTGATTCCAAATAATACCAATTCGGATTTCTTCTCCAAACGTGTTGATTCAAGTGAATACCAGGCAAAGAAACATCAAATGCTCGTTAATTCGCAAGAATACTGAACAATTGAAAAACGGCGCAAACTTGCACACAAGTTATATTAATCTCAAAAAACTACTGAAATAACATGAATAAGAGTTTAAATATGTTATACGAAACATTAAGATCTGGGACAAACTGGGTTAAAAGAAATATTTAAGAAAACATTAAAAAATAAGCCCCCAAACAGGCCTAAAATACTAAACGGGCCAAAAATCATATTTAGAATCGTTTCTTCGTCTCAAAAGAGCTTTTTGGCAACATATTATAATAAAAAAATGGAGTTACGCAGCCAAAGTTACGGTCGATTAAAGTTTACCGACTACGCGAGCATACCGACGGCCTCGGGTCTCCAAGTAATCTTCAGCTTTGCTATCTGCATCACATTCTACATGAGATAAGCTTATACGGTATCCATCATATTAAGTTGACGTTGTCGGTTTCCACGTCATGCCATATCATTAACGGGATAGGCCATACGGGCACAAATACGGTACAAAGAAACCACTTCAAACATGGAATAAGGCGGGATATATGGGCCCATATGTGTTTATATCCAGTCCAATCCCACCTTATCAGAACTCCAAATATACCCGTAATGAATGGAAGGAGGCTGATAGTATCCTGACTTTCATTGCGGAACTGAGAATAAAATAACTAGTGCTTGATAATATTTAACTGCTCCCTGTGCGCTGGATCGATGGTTGATAGCTATGATACAAGGACATTCTCATGGGCTTCTGGGTACAAAACTGTTTGAAGGAGGCGATATGGCGAGATTGGGTTTTGCAATCATTGCCTCAGCTTGAGACTTTTGACGTACATATATGTTTTTTTGACATACATATATGTTGATTAGCAGGGTAAAGGTCGTATCATGAGTATCCACTTAATGGAAATGAGTATGAAGCCGAAAACTGATCGACATGTGGCCCCATGTAATTACATTTTTTTCTTGAGATCTTAGATCGAAGTTGGGACGTGTTCAGAGAGGAATTCTTGGATAGTTGTTTGGTCTGCGTCCTGCCAACAGTTATCACGCGTTTACTTTTTCTTTTCTTTATTTTTTTTAAGTAATTGCTTTCTTGAGTATGAATATATCTAAAGGAGGCCGAGGAATGATAATTTTAAGTTAAAGAATTGGAGAATTTCTGCTACAGAGGCTAGAATGATAGATGAAGATATCATTGATCTTGTCTTTCACCGTTTGTATAAACCAAGCAAAATTATCATGAAACTTTATTTTTAGCACAGACTGTTTCCCAATCGTGGTCTATGGAGCATGGCCCTTGAATTTGCCAACATCTTTAACACCAACTGCAGTTCTGGGTCTCTCGGGGAAAACCTGATGTTTAAGCCGCTAAACATCCAAATATAAACTTTTCCATACATCCTCCAGATTTGCACGTGCTTAGTGGGAGCTTAATTATATCTGGTCTTGTACAGAATTTCATTTTGAT
This sequence comes from Actinidia arguta var. hypoleuca, assembly GCA_030159115.1. NCBI lineage: Eukaryota > Viridiplantae > Streptophyta > Magnoliopsida > Ericales > Actinidiaceae > Actinidia > Actinidia arguta. The sequence goes on from BRYE01000018.1 coordinate 24,420,181, forward strand.
TATTTCAGGTGAATCAGTTTTTGACGTGTTTCTTTCCCCTATCTTGCAGGATATAATGACAATGGATCACTCATCCTTTTACGCCAGTTCCAGGAATTGGTTTGATCAATATAGAGACATGAGGCTAGATGTTGGCAACATGAGTTATGAGGTTGTAACATTGATCTTCTATTGACAGTGTCATACTCTTTTTACCTTTTTTGTCTATAGCTATTGTTTTGTAATCTTCTCCTGCTCTTACTAATCTTAAATTGGGTTTGGACAGGAACTTCTTGCTCTAGGGGAATGGATAGGGAACGTGAGCACTGGTATTTCTGAAGATGTGATTTCAAAGTGTTTGATTGAAACTATGTATGATTCTAATCTGAATGATCTCTCGCCAATCGTGCGCTTGAGATAAATCCCAAGAGAAGGTAGTGGAGTAGTATAACTCGGAGTACGAGATCAATTCCACAAGGAGTTGTGTGAGCAAGGCCGAAAGGACTCAAGCTACCCTCTCAATCACTCACAAATGATGTACAAAATGCTTCTAAAGAAAATAAATAAAAATCCGATTGTTTCTGAAAGTGGTTTGATTATCCCAACTAACAAGCAAATGAAAGTAAATGACTTGAACAAAGTTAATCTTTAAGTTAATGTGGAAATATATTGGGATTGATTGTTCCAACTAATTTCGTTTCATGAAATTCCAAAAGTGAGAGTTTATTACTCGAATCTTTCGACTTCGTCGTGAGTTTTGAATTTGGAAGATTTAGCAATAAAATCTCTTGTTCTTTAAAAACTTCATTTTCTAGATTAAATTGGGTTGTTGGTTTCGAGAATGAATACCATCGATTCATGCAATGCCTATACTAAGACGAATCTCATGCATAAGCATTGCCGAATATAATCAATCATCCAAGTTTTCAATAGTTTCTAGAACAATGAAGATAAAGAATGATAAAAACTTAATATTTAACTTTAAAATCAAATTTCTCAAACCCCTTCATCTAAGACCTTCAATCGATCTTCACAATCAACCCCAAGATTAGAAAATTTAGCTACTCATCCTCATCTATGATAAACTTTGAAATACTTGAAATATAAATATAAAAGCTCAAATCAAAATTGCAAACTTGATTAAAAAGAATTTACAACCATTAATGAACAAATGAGAGTGAAAGATTTGAAGATCCAACACATTAAATACACAAACCCACTTCTTCTTCTTCTTCTTCTTCTTCTTCTTCTTCTTCTTCTTCTTCTTCTTCTTCTTCTTCTTCTTCTCTTTCTCTCTCTACAATAACTCTAGATCTAAAATGGGGGCCAAACCTAAAAATGAAAGTGGTTCTAGAATCTCAAAAAAGTTATTTAAATAGGCTCCCAAAAAGTCCTAATGAAAAGACGAAATTACCCCTAAAAGTTGCGCAAAAAAACTGAAAAAGTTCTGTTTTAACCTTCACTACCGGTATTCATGAATCCACTACCGGTAGTGCTTGAACATTGATAAGCCTCTAGAATGCCCTGTCTACCGGTAGTGCTAAATCAACTACTGATAGTGAATTATCTACTTTTGCCTCTAGAATGTGTACTACCAGTAGTGCTGAATCAACTACCGGTAGTGAATTATTTATTTTTTTCTCTAGAATATGTACTACCGATAGTGCTCTAAGCCACTACCGATAGTCACCCGCTTGATTTTTCAATTCTCAGTTTGGGTCCCACATTGCAACTCCGGGACCTCTCCTTTCCATTTGACTTCATCAACACTTTCTCAATATACGCAAACATAGCTAGAAGGACGTCTTTAACTTCAAAGTTCCTACACATCTCACAAAAATAACTTGCTACCAAAATATAGATCAAATCAAAATCTTTAACCTGTGCAAGTATACAAAAACGATAAAAAATATATTAATTATATACAATATTGTGTGTTAATCACTTAATCAAAAAGAAGGATCCTATGCCATTTGTCTTGTAAGTAATCATTATGCCTTGACTCTTTCACACTCTTTAAAGGGAATAATTTTATCTGTGTTGAGATCCTATATTTATGTAACAGTCTATGATATCATAAGGTGGCAAATGGTGTATGCAAGAAACTAAAATTTTAAGCATCTTGGTTCGGATGTTAGATATGATGAGAAGCTTGCCGTAGCAACTCTGATATGGGTTCATTTTTGATATCACTTTCCATATTTGACTTTGACGTTACACTGAGATTTAGAAATGCAGTTAGTGTTGATATAGCAAGCGATGATAAATATTGGATAAAAATAAATTACTGACTAAAGTTATTTATGGAATAATTTTCGGTGGAAAAATTCCATTTTCTTTGGGTTGGGATTTAGGCAATTATCAATTGATAACAAGCTTAATATTAGGTGTTTGTTGAAGTATGAACTTGATTTGATCCAAGAAAAAATAAAGCCAAAGAAAAAATAATAAATGAAACCCAATACAAAAAATTCAAAATAGAAGATATTTTAAAAGGAGATGTATGAAGTTTCTAGAAGAGTTCTAAAATACTTAAATTTTAGAAGATGTCTAAAAGATATCTAGAAAAGCCTTTAGAAATATTCTAGATATTTGTATGTATTTATCATATGTGTAAAATTTAGAATCTATTTAAATATTACCTTGTAAATAAATCTAGAACCTTCCATAAGTAGTATAAATATGGATGAATTTTAGTCATTTTGTACTATGCCCAAAAGAAAAGATTTGCGTCCAAGTGTAATACAAAATGTTGACTTTTTCACTCTTGTCTTAGTATTTGATCATCTTTCAAAATTCTTT
>BRYE01000018.1:24430461-24435461 GCA_030159115.1 Actinidia arguta var. hypoleuca
TTAGAAAAAAATGGGGATTATGTTGGAAAAGATAGTAACAAAAACCCATAAGGGATCACCTATGTTAGTAAAATATATAGAAAAGTTAGGGAGTATTGCTGGAGATGCAACAATTAGTAAAGAATATCGAACTTACTGATGATTTGATATGGCTTTACAAAGAGTCTCTTGATACAAATTTATTTTTGGATTAAACTCAATGAATTGACATATGCTATCAAACATAACTTAAAAGTGTTGAAAAATTAATAATTTTTGACCAATTTTAGAGTAATAAAGAAAGTGATTCATACACTTATTTTAAATGAATCCACATTGCAAGATGTTCTATTATATGTGGAGAATAAAACTATATCAAGCTTTGGCCATAATATTGTAAGGTGCATGTGTATGGAAATTAACTTCAAACACATTCACTTGACAAGGATGAAAGAAGGGAAATGATTGCAGACCACTGCGTCCGGTCCTAGCACTTGTTTCGCATTTCCACCCACTTATAAATAGTAACTTGCACTTTTCATCAATTCATTTAAGACCTTGAATATTGTCTACACACATGTACATACACTCTACGTATTGTGATAGAGAGTTCTGCATTAGAGAGGCTTTCCATTGTTCTGATTGCCTTTTTGCCTAGTATTTTGGTGCTTGTTCCGAACAAATCCCTCATCGCCTACAAATAGCAATTTGCTCTTTTTATCAATTCATGCTCTTGACTCTCTGTACACATGTATGTACATACACTCCACATACTGTGATAGAGAGTTCTGTTAAAAAGAGTTCCTCAATTATTTTGTTCGCCGAGCACACAGTGTTGTAGATACTGGGTTCAAGATAAGCCTTAGACTATTTCGGTTAATTTTGCATTTGGTTCTGTATTTATAGTTTTCTTGCTTTTGTACTACTTTATTCAATTCTTTTTTGATTCAGTTTTTAGAAATACAATAGATTCTGTTTCTCTTTATTTTCTAACTTTATGTTTATACGAACTTTTGAATTTCAGTTTTTTCTACAAAAAATATAACACAATTATTTTTTAACAAAAAGTTAACTGCATTGCTTGCATTGTTTTCTTGCTATTTAGAGGTTTATAATGATGGGAATAAATAAAACCCTTTGTGACAACTTTGGACCGAATGAATACTATCGAGAACTGTCCATTAATCAACATAAAGAAAATGATTTTTTTTTTGTTGATGTCTAGAATACTTAGAAAATGAAGGTTATATTGTATACGTTTAAGCTCATAGCAATTAAATTCGATCTACATAATTTAATTTTATGTAGAATTCTATATAATTTTTTTAGGTATAGTATGCATGTAGCGAAATTAATAAAGTTGTATTTTTTTCTTTGACACAATTTAAAACTAACTCTTTCTTTTTAATTTCTTCAACTCAAAGTTTAAAAATTCCAATTTCCTTTCACTTAACATAACTTGTTTTTGTGCAAAAGTTTGGGCCCTTGAGTGCTTTGAGAGAATTTAGTTTGTGAGTCTACTTCCGAAAGGTTTGTTTCAAGTTTGGTTAGGGTCCAATCTGCAAGATATTATAGTGCTATGGGTCAATGTGTAATGAATTGCAAAGTTGAAGGGAAAGCAGTGTAGTTTGAGAGCTCACATTTCAAGCTCATTTGTGAGCAAAACATTATTGATGAAAATCCATCCGCAAACAAGGCGAGCGGAACAAGCTGATGGAAATATGCCTACTCACAAAGTGAGTTAATTTGTCTCAGCTCTGAAATATTTTTAGGGCATCTTGGGGCTCATATAAATAGAAAAGAACTCGCCTCAATTGTACTTAGCTCTGCATATATCATTCTTAAAGAGAAAGCCTTGTACTTGATGAAGGTCATACAATTCTAGTGAAATTGATCAATTTAACCCATAAAGATTTAAGTTCTTTGTAGTGAGTTCGGAGACAAGAGATGAAGATTAAGGTCATTTGATGTGATTTTGAAAGCAAGACCTGGAGATTGGAGTGATTCCGGATTGTTGAAATAAAGGTTTCAATTTTGATGATTACAATTGTTTAAAACTAAATCAACACTAAATTTTTTATTGAGAATCTTTGTTAAATAAAGAAAAACTTAAGTGGTTTTAAAAATGGACTTGCACATATTCAAAATATGATTTGAAACCTTCTACAAGTCACATTTGATGTTGTTATGGACACGAAAGTTTTAAAAATGGTAGTTCAACACCTAAACTAAAAATTGATACTCAACGACTCAAATTGTTAAAAGAAACAAGCAAAACAGTTCACTATCAAAAGTTCGATCGATCGAACTTGACAGCCGAATCTTGAAAGGCCACAGCTGAAGTATGAAGAACAAGTCAAGTGCCCACTGGAAGTTTAGTTCCGTGACGACCAAAGTTTAACTTCGATCGACCAAAAGTGGTAAGGCCACAACCGAAGTTCAGAGCCAAAGTTGCAGGGCACAAACGAATGCCAGAAATACTAAGCTTGATTGAAAAGATGAGGTTTCTGTAAATTTAGTTTAGCGATGATCAAATTTAAACTTCGATCGACTGAAGTTTGCAAAGGCACAACCAAAGTTTGTAAAGAACAGTCGAATTCAAAGAAGCACAACCGAAGTTCAAAGGCAGAACAGAGAAATAACCTTGGTCTTTGGAATTCAAGGCTATTGACGACCGAACTTGCTGTCATATTGAAATTTGGATGTGCCATATTGAAATTTTGAACTTACGGTCGATCGAAGTTCAAATTGGGCACGACCGAAACTTAGCAAATGCAAAACAAAGTAGTAGACTTGATGATTGGAATTCTAGGCAAATGACAACCAAAGTTTGAAATTTCAATATGGCACGTCCAAATCACAGATCCAACAGATGGGGTTAAATCAGAACAGCTATTTCAGAGTATTTAATGCTACAACAACCATTTTCATGGCTGAGCTTATAAAACCAACCTTTGAGGTTGTTGGGTAAGCATTGAAGTACCTTAAACTTGTATTCTTGCTAGCATTCAATACTTCAATCCTTGAGCATTCATTGTAAGTTTTTGATTAAGATAAAAAAAAAATATAAGTTATATCACTCTAGAAAAAGAGAGCTTATCATTGTATTCATTATTCGATCATTCATTGTATCCTATTGTGAGAATCACATTGAGTGATTGTAAGAGATCCAAGAGTGGAAGACTCTTGAAGACTAGAAGAATTCTAGTGTATAAAAGTTTGGCAAGCACCCGCAAGCTTGTTAAAGATAGTGATATCCCAAGGAGGTCTTGGAGAAGTGGACGTAAGCACGGATTTGCCGAACTACTATAAATAGTTTGCACTCTCTTCTCTCTTATATTTGTTGCTTATATATATATATATATATATTTGAGTAGAAGTGAATATTATATTGATTAATAAATTTTAATTGGTCATTAAGAGTAGCAAACTTATTTCACCCCCCTCATAATTTGCTTTCTAGCTAACACGGGTTGCTCAAAATGATCAGGAGGGGAGATTAGCATGGAGTGGTTTGCGAATGATTTGGAAAGAAATTCTACATCCGAGATAGTGCAATTCACTATAGGGATGTGAGAATTTGTTGTATCCACTACTATTTTGAGTTAGTGTATTTTTTCCGATCGATTTCGTAATTTTTTCTCTACTTTGGGAGTTTGGATATCTTGGTATTTATGGTTTATTGTGGTTATTTCTTTGATTAATATGTACTAGATACCTTGTCGAGGGAACACTTGGTAGAATTAGTTGTTGATTACATGGTTGAAAGTTCTATGGGTATCAAGTGTTAGTTATATTGTTTCTTAGAATAATTTCGATAATTGAGTAGTTGTTCTATTGCCCTTTCTTAGGTTTAGTGTTGATGTAGCGTTTTCAATCTTCATTTCTCCTTCAACATTGCTTCTGAATAAAACCATATAGAATTAAAAATTATATAACAACTTAAAAATACCACCAAGTTTCATTACCAGAGGAATGGAACGATGATAACTTCTATGTTTAAACACGTACAATCACTTATTGAACAAGAAATAATGTCGCCTGTTTAATAGAATAAATATTTCTGTAAAAGAAAAAATAAATAATTTTTTTTTCTTTTGTCTCTATATACCTACATGAGAATTGTCGTAATCTTTATCAGCTCTTGTTGAACGTGAAATCACTTAAATTAATTTGAACTTCGTGTTGACCACCACCACCACCGGCACCGGAACCAGCGGCAGTTGATCCAACCTGAGGTGGTTGCGGTGGTTCTCGGATTTGCTGTTCCACATCATCATAGTCATCGTTATCACGTCGATGAGGTGACTGTGGCCATTCTGGCCGGTCCCACCCATAATTATCAATGATGGATGCTCTTGGTGAAGTTTGGAGGCCATCGATATCGTTGGTTCTATAGCCATTGAAGAGATGAACCGGGGACATGCCGTGAACCGGAGTCCCTGGCCGGCTCGAGAATGGTGTGGTGTGCTCGGAATGACGAATATGTTTGACTTGTTTCTTTGCTGCGTGGTGCCAATTCCGCAGAGCCAATGTTACTTGGTCGCCGAAGATGGTTGGTTTCATTGATGAGCCCATCTGCAAAAAAAAGGCAAAATTAAAATGTTATTTCTTTAATTTCGTGGTCAAGAAGACGCCGATTTTAGCTTGTTTTTTCCGGAAAGTTTCTTTAGAATTCTAGTTTCCAAGATTGAATTTAAGTCAATTTTTTTTCTTCTAATTTCTCTTATTTCGTAATTAACTTGTGTCCAATTAGTAGTAAAACATGAGTACATAAAACCCTTCAGCAGAATTTAGTTTATTGATAATAAAATCCAGTTTTCTCTTTTCATGGTTTCAAGGTATTCTTATGGATTTAAGTGTTTTCATTATTCTTAGAATAAGATTTAGCTTTGTCTACTAGAATGATATCTAGTCTCCACAAAACTTTTGGTATACATTCATGTTAGAATTCTAACCTGTGTCACTAAAGCATAGAGAGGGAGTGTCACGTAGCTGCACAAAATCTGTATAATGACCCT
>BRYE01000018.1:24440461-24445461 GCA_030159115.1 Actinidia arguta var. hypoleuca
TGAATTTGATCTAAAAAAAATTACTCAGTATTTTTTTTTAGAATAAAGTGCACTAAATGTAAAAAAGTTTTTGCCATCTCTTAACCACTCCATCATCAGTACATACACAACTAACTTAAAAAAGAAAAAAGAAAAAAAAGGCAGCAGCAGCAGCAAATAAATTACTCAAAGAAAAACCTCATAAATAAAACCCATATATACATACAGATCCAATGAGGTGGATGAGATGCTCAATGACGATTGATACGGCAACCATCACAAAACACACCACTGCCACTGCCCATGTCGATGTCACCTCCAGTGTACGTTCTTCCTTTTCTTCAGCCATTCCAATTCTTAATCCTAGCTACTCTGTTTCTCTCTCTTCTCCAAATTAATTTTTTAGTTAATTAATGGAGAGAGAGATTGAAATTGGAAGTTATATATATATATATATATATATATATATATATATATATATATATATAATTATAAAATTAGTTGCTAATTAGAGAGAGAGAGAGAGAGAGAGCTGTTTTTGTATGTTTAAATAGAAGGTATAGGCCGGATTGATTATATATATAGGAAAGGTTTAGAGGGAATATGAAAAACTTGACTTTTCGTAACCATGCGTGTCCCTTTTTTTTAGAGATAGAGAGAGAAAGTGCATTAGGTACAGGACTTGGTTCGACTGACTGACCCAGTCGACGGCCGCGTGAGGCGTGTCTAATTCATCAAAAATACTCCTAATACAAAAATTATAACTGCATGTTCACTTAGTGAAAAAAAAAATGCTTCAATTTGCGACAATGATACCACATAATCGGTAACAGTGATTTCACTACCCGATAATAAATTATTGCCTGTAGCCCACAATGCACACACAACAATTATTGAATTTTCAAAGCTGGTCAGTGACATTCAAATATTAGGATTCTCTTGTTCCTACAAAATTTTATGGGCAAATTATACTAATCTCATTTAAGGTTTGTTTTTAATACAAATTCTCTTTTGACGCTTGAGAAATTATATTGACCTCCCCTATCAGAATTGGTCTTCTAGATATGATGACCTAAATTACTTAAATACTCTTATGTTAAATGACTTAGTTAACCTTTTGGCCAAAAATAAAAAAACAAAGCGCTCTCTCTCATGCACACAAATACACAAAAACATAACATCTCCATCTCTCTCTCTCTCTCTCACACACACACAAAAAAAAAAAAAAAAAAATTAAACTGGGTTTAATTTTTTTCAATTTGCGTTTTATTTTTTTAAATTAAACAAAAGATAACTTCAAATTAATTTTAATTTTCTCAAATCACCAAAAAGAAAGCTAAAAAAGTTTCAATTTGAGTTTGATTTTCTCCAAAGTACACTAAATGAAGTTTTAAATTGAGTTTGATATTCCTAAGATAACCCAATAGAAAGGTTCAAATTGGGTTTGATTTTTCTTATATCATTCACCACCAAAGAAATGTTTGAATCTAAGTGTGGGTGTGAGTTTATCAAGATGAGAGAAAGAAAATCAAAGAAAGACACCTGCGGTGGTCTTGCTGCAGTATAAGCTACTGCATTCAGTCACCAATCGAAAATATGCCTAGTTGCGACATAAGAACAGTAAGAGCGGTCTCCGGAGCTATTTTCAAGAAACGACTCTACGACGATCAAGTTAGATGACCAAAAAGCGTTTGGAGAGAGAGAGAGAGAGAGAGTATCTCCAGCTGAATCGTGTACCTTTGAAAGAAACAAATGTTGACTTTATATGGCACAGCTTGGCAAATGCCTTGACGCGCCAGCTATTTTGTCATTGGACACACTGTAGTTCAGCGCGTGCTCGTACGCGCTGATTACTATGTCAGTGAGTAAGCAGCTGACCTAGTCGCGTTCCTAAGGCCTGACTGGTAGTCTATCATTGCACAGTCGACTTCTCGTACCGGGTATGGGGGCTGTCAAAAGAAGTTTTTCCGTGCAAGTTAACTTCTGTCCCTGACATACTTTGGGATCGTCGCTGACCGTTGCCCCCTGCCCAAAATTTGGTGGTGTTACTCTACCAAGCTTATTAGATAGTGACAACTCAAGAGTAATGATAGCCTTAGCTCAAATAGTACCTGTCTTCAATGGCGTCTGCATCGAGCTCCAATGCAAAGGTCCGCCAAGTTTACTTCATAGTGATAGCTCGGCAGAGGCCCCAGACCTAGCAAGGCCAGATTCTGTCATAGTATATTTTTTCCCCTTATAATTGTCCCTCAATTTGCATGAGCTGTGTCGATACTTGCCAATATCATATGAACTAGACGTGTTCGTTCTTGGAGCCCGATGCTTGGTCGGAACGCTAATGCCTTTAGCTATCTTTCTCTTGTCTAAGTCTGTCATTTCACTATATTGTTTTAACAATGCATTTGTGTCTGATTAGCTTGCTAGTTGTTTATGCATTGATTGTTTGGTGTGGACCTGTTGTGTGACTGCTACGTGCTTCTTACCTCGTTGGTTCCGGAGGCAGTTGCCCATGCGTGCACCCATGCACCCACTAAGATATGCTTTGGCTTCCTTTCCGCCTCTCCACCTTCCTTATTAATTGGTATTTGTTCACCTCCTCTCTTAATTGTGGTATGTTTGCCTTCCTCTTGCCCCTATTTATTCACAAAGCCTTTAGGAGGGTTCCATAGAGAGAAGGGGCATCTCATCTATTTGTTTTCATCGTCCGATTATCAGCAACTATTCTCCAATTTTTGAAGTTGATCCCCTATGGATTTATTCTTTCTGGGTTGTTTGAACAAGGTCGTTCTTGGCCCGTTTCCCCTAATGAGATAGGTCCAAGTTGTCATTTGAAATCATTGGCCTTAGGGGTTTGTCCCCCAGACCCTTCTGTTGTCGAAATAGGTTCAAGGTAGTAGGATGGTCAGATAACTGTCTTTTTAGAATATAGTAGGTAGACTTAGTGGGCCAGAGCTCGGTGCTCACAGCGAGCTCGCATGACTCTACTCCCAAAAGCCCATCCCAATTATTTGTTCGAGCTCATTCTGACTGATTTATCTTTGTCTTCAGAATATGGAGTGCAAAGAGCCCCTTCTCACCACTTGGTCGAGTAGCTACGATATTAGGGAAGAGCTAGCCGAGCTTAATGCGAACCTTCACCTCTTTTGAGCTTTAGTTTAGGAGAAAATTATGATCATTTTAGATATATCCAAACTTTTGCGCCCTTCGAAGAATGAATCATCATTCAAGGCAACAAACTCTCCTATAGCTGATAAGTAATCTGCTACAAGAAGCAAATACTCTGTAAGTATAGTCCTGCCGATGTCGGATATTGCAGACTTCAACCTAGTCAAAAAATATTGACATATAACATCTACTCTATAGGCCACAATCAAATCATGGATGTCATCTAGATGACTGCGTTCCCATTCAGTCATATCCATCATCTTGAGACAACTATCCATAAAAACTACCCAATAAAGCTCGAACGTCCTCCAAGAGGGCTGGCTGGCTGGCTTGCCTAAAAGAGCTCGGTCATCTCTCCTAAGCATCTAGCTTGGACAATTCTGTATTTGAAAAATTATGTACTTTGAACAATTTTTTGTAATGAATGAAATTTTTCTCGTTTGCATCTTACTTTCTATTTAAAAGCTTTCACTTCTGTATGTTGCCCAAGTATACTTTCTATTTAAAAGCTTAACAAAATTTACAAGGCATAGCTCGACTTACTTTTCCTTGAAGTTTTTTTTCTAAGTGTACTTAGAAAATCCTCGAGGGGCAAAGCTCAGAACTCGCATCAAGTTTGGCTAACTCTTCCCTAAAAATTATTTTTGTTAAGTATACTTGGACATGATTCACAGGACAGAGCTTGGAACTCGCATAGAGTTCGGCTAGTTTTTCCCTGAAATTTTTACCAAGTATACTTGGGAAAACCTCGATGGACAAAGCTTGGAACTTGCATAGAGTTCGGCTAACTCTTTCTTAAAAAAATATTTTTAGAAAGTATAATTAGGCAAGATTCACAAGATAGAGCTCGAAACCCGTATAGAGTTCGGCTAGTTCTTCCTCGAAATTTTTGCTAAGTATACTTAGAAAAACCTCGTGGGACAGGGATCGGAACTCGCATAAAGTTCGGCTAACTCTTTCCTAAAATTTTTGCCAAATGCACTTGGACAATATTCACAGGATAGAGTTTGGAACTCACATAGAACTCGGCCTTCCTTAAAATTCTTGCTAGGTATACTTAGGCACACCTCGAGGGATAGAGCTTAGAACTCGAATGGAGTTCAGCTAGTCCTTCCCTAATGCTACAGTTGCTCAACCAAGTTGTAAGAGAGGGTTCCTTTTTCATACCTAGCACAACTCATTCAGACAAGTTATGTCATGCCTTAGCGAGAATCTGCTGTCTTTGGCATGCTTATAGCGCATAATGCTTTTCTTTGACCTTATCTTGTAATGCTCAGGCCAAATACCTGGGCAGTTTTATAGTCTTGTCTGCATTTTTTAAGACATCTTAAGCTCATGCTTAAGCAAGTAGGAAGTCCTTTCCCAGCATAGATTTTTTTTTGTAAAAGACTACATTAAAAATTTTAGAACGAGTGGTCTTTTGTAGAATTAATTTTTTTTTAATTTTGATGATAATAAAAAATAGTATCTTTAAGTAAAAGCTTTTAACAAGTGTATTTGATCAAAATACCAACTCGGTTAGGGAAATTATATTTTACTGGTAGTATTTTCTCAGGTTGTTGGGGTTTCAAGATCTCAGAGCTTGTTTACCCTCGTGGTCTTTGAGGTAGTAAGCACCCTTTCTAGTGAGTTTAACTATCTTGTAGGGTCCTTCCCAATTTGGGCCGAGCTTTTCGTTCGCCGGGTCCTGGGTATTCTTGAGTCAAGGCTCGGTGAGCCAATTATCTTCCCCTTTAAGTGCAGTCCGCACATGCCTTTGTGGATTTCAAAAAGCACATCTTCATCTAGGCTTGAGTGGACGCATAGTAGGTAAGGTCTCAGATACGATCTTTTGTACAAGTCCGCGGTAAGAGAGA
>BRYE01000018.1:24452961-24460461 GCA_030159115.1 Actinidia arguta var. hypoleuca
AGAAAGGTCAATGTGGGGTGTGTTTGTGTGGCTGGTTTTGGTGCTATTTTGTCTTTTGAAGATGAAAGGCTTTGAAAAAATCCTTAGGTAAGATGTGGTCCTAACTAATTTTATGGAAACTGAAGCCCTTTCTTTTGAATAGAATTGTCAAAATAGAAAACGAAAGGTCTAACTATAATTTTAAACTAAAGTTCTAAACTGTGGGGTTACGTTATGTGATGAGGAGAGAGAAAATCGAGGGCAAACACTTGCGGCGGTTCTACGGCTACATTGGTAGCATCAACCCTTAGTCTGGTAAACCAACGATGCTTGGATTGCAGCCCCAAGAACAGTGAGACCGGCCATCGGAGCTGTTTTCGGAAAACGGCTCCCTGATGGTCAAGTTAGACGTCCGGAATCTTAGAGAGAGAAAAAGTCTGTATAGTTTGATAGAAAGGTTGCTCTTACCTCACTGAGAACAACAGTGTTCTCCTATATTCCTTAACTCAGCTCATGGCTCGACGCGCTAGTCGTTTTTGTCACCCGACGGACTACAACTTGGCGCGTGTTCTTACTCGCCAACTACTGTGTCAGTGAGTAGGCGGCTGACTCAGTCATGCTCTTATGGCGTGGCTAGTAGTTCACGATCAACTACTAACGTATCCATCCGGACGTGGGGGCTGTCAGAAGAAACTCTGACGTGCAAGTCACCTTTTGTCCCCTGATATTACTTGGGAATACCGCCGGACATTGCTCCTCACCCAAGCTTACAGCGTAGTTATTGTTCCGAGCTCGCTAAGTTGCGGCACCTCAGATGTAACAAAAGCCTTGGCTCGGACGATACGTCTTCAGTAGTGACTGCTCTAAAGTCCGGTGTAGGACCTACAAGCTCGCTCTGTAGCAAGGACTCGATGTAGGTCTCCACCCTAGCAAGGTCAGTACCCAATGGTGTCTGCACCGAGCTCCGGCGCAAGGGACCACTAAGCTTGCTTCTTAGCGGTAGCTTGGCGGAGGTCCCTACCCTAACAAGACCAGATTACGTCGTTGTCTAATTTGTCCCCGTACATAAACTAATTTTATGGAAACTAAAGTTCTAACTATAATTTTCAAAATAGGAACTGTACGTAAGAGATATGATGAAAGCAGGAAAACGATTGAGAATGGAAAGGAAAACTCAATCAAATCTAAATAAAACTCTTGTAAAACAAAAGTTAAAGAACTTTCTTGAACTTAAACGAGTATTAAATGTTGGATCTATAATTTTTTTCCAATAACTGTGGGAAATTGACATGATAAAATACTATTTTTATCATGTAATTTTTATTATTTTTTCCATTAAAATGGTCTGATTATGATTTGATAATTGTAGGTTATTTCAATTGTGGGCTTTGTTGGAAAAAAACTGGTTTTGAAATTGGATTTTGGAAATTTTGAGCCAAAAACGAAAAGACTTCTGATCAATTTTTTTATGAAATTAAATAGAGTTATAATTTTCGTAATGTTGTCTTGAAAATCATATAAAGTTTGTTCAAAACGGATAACGAATGAATAAGAAATTACCATTCAAAGTTAGATATGAGAACTAATTAAAATGTGAAAAAAATACCCAATCTCATATAGGTTAGTAAACCAAATGAAAATACACATATATGATAACAAGTGTTGGAATAAGGCATCCAAGTATGAAAGGTGAGTGGGAACACATTTCAGACCACATGCGCCACCGTTTGTCCCAACTCCGTCTGAAATAGTAACACACTAGAGTTGGTAGTTCTCTAATTTTGGTTGCAGATTCTGTTTTAGTTTTATAATCTATTTATATAATAGAACAATTTAATTACTGGTTGTGTTTTGCTTTTTGGATAACAAGTTTCATTCTGTTTTGGAAGTTGTTTGTCATTTCAATTGTGGGTTTCATTTTTCTTCGAAAATTGTTTTATTATATTTGTGACTTTGTCAAAAAAATAGAATTAATGTATTTTATACAAATATATTAATAATGTATACTTATATGTATCAGTGTCAATAAAAATACAAATTTTATCACATCACTAAATTCAATGTAACTAGCAAATATCATCATCTAAGATGTTAGACTGCATTATCGTCAAATATTGCGGCTCGACTTTTCAATTGATCACATCCTCAAGACATGGAATTAGCTACTGGACATTTTGGGGTCGGAGTGTTGTAAATACTCTTAAGGCTATATATGATTTAATGATTTAGTGAGAAAAAAATTAAATAAAAATTAAAAAATTAAACGATTTAATCGTTTGGAATTATTGAATTCTTTATCATTTTTTTTTTCGCGACAGATTCTTGATCTAAACACAACCTCAGTTAAAGTTTTGAAAATATTTTTTTTATTTATGACGCATATGTGATGTCATCGGGTAAATGTATATATCATTATGAGTTTTAGTGTATAATGGACCCATTTAAATTTAATTGGGCCACATATGAAATAGTTTGGGCTTGATGAAATTGGAATTGGACTTGTGGAGGAGTGGGCCAAATAATTGGCCCATGAGTAATTTGGTTTAATTGAGTTTTCCAAACAATGCTTATGGCCAATTTAGGGCATTTATCTCTCTCTCTCTCTCTCCTCATTTCACCTAAACACATTTACTTCTCTCATTCTTCTCTTCTCTTTCTATCTCTAGGGTTTCAAGTTTTGAGTTAGGATTTGGATGAGTTAGAGTGTGGTTTGGGGAGTGATTCTTAGAGCAAGATAGTCTACTCAACAAGGGAGTCAATTTGAGCCAAGAAGCTTGGAGATTGGAGCAAGCTGGAGAGTTAGGGTTTATCTCATCTTCTTCAACATTTTAGGAGCTGGCACTGCTTGGATTTGAAGTAAAGGGATTTTTTCTTGTTGGGGTCTAGTTTTGGGATTGTTGTTAATGACTTATATGAAGCCTATTGAGACATTATTTTGGATATTGAATCCTAAATGAAAGATTTGTTTAAAGAAAAAGTTTGGAGTTCGTAGATCTAGAATCGTTCTATTTTCTGCAATGTCTACCAGTAGTCATATTCTTCCTACCGGTAGTTCCCTTTATTTTCTGGAGTTAGCTCAAGGGCTTGACCTACCGGTGGTAGTCATTTTTTCACTACCGGTAGTGATTTATTGTCTTTCGCCACTGGATGGCCAGATACTGGTAGTATTCGTTTACCTACCGGTGGTGATTTATTATCTTTTGCCACTGGATGACCGGATACCAGTAGTACTAGTTTCACTACCGGTAGTGATTCATTTCATTTTTCCTCTAGATTATCTTCTACCAGAGTACTATTTTTCACACCCGGTAGTGAGTTATGTAGTTTTGTCTCTGAAACGCTGTCTACCGGTAGTGTCCAGACCACCACCGGTAGTAACCTGCGGTAACAGTTTATAAATTTTTTTTGAAGTAAATACATTTAATTTATTTTTAAATGGTTTATGTTGAGCATGATGGGGTCTTGTGTATATTGCATTTAAGTTTTGATAAATGTAACTTGAATTTATGATGGAATATTTGAAAAATATAAAATTTATATGTACCTGAAAATTTAAAAATGATTTTGGAAATGACATGCTAGAATATACCGAGATTAGATGGCTTAGATAAATTCGAAGTGAAAGTCCTAGATGGTAACCATACGAATGAGGAAATGTCAAAACTCACGGTGAAAGCCTGGAAAGTTGACACTACGGAGGGAATGTCAAAGCTCATGGTGAAAGTCTGGAAAGTTGACACTACGGATGGAATATCAAAGCCCACGGTAAAAGTCTAGGAAGTTGACGCGAATGAGGGAATGTCAAAGCCTTCAGTGAAAGCCCGAGAAGTTGGCCGGATATTGTCTCACATGCTTAGTGCATAACGAGGCTGGTTAGGTATCAGCCTAGGTGTGTCATTCAAAGGAATTAGATTATTATTTTTGTGAAAAGTCAGAAAGTTGGCGAATTCATTGATTTGATAAATCATGAAAGAAATATTTTTGAGAAAAACCGAAATATGTGAAAACTAAATGATTAGTGAAATCATGGATTGAAAATCAGAAGTATATTTTGATATAAATGAAAGCATACTTTATTGCATTATGTTTTCATTGTATAGTTATGTATCATGATTTTGGCTTGAGACATCAAGTCCATTGTTAAATCTTTTCAAGGTAACTCACCTTTACTATAAAATTACTTTCAGGTACCGAGATCTATCCTGAATCTTGAGGCATGTGGATGCCGTATTTTTATTTTATTTTGAGAGACATATAGATATGTATTTTTGAAAACATTATAATATTCTTTTGGCCTGGTGTGGTCATTGTTCATGGGATATCATTTTAGTTTTGTACTTGATAACTTATAAAGAGCAAGGTCCCACGGGATGGATAGGTTAGCTATACTATGATGTAACGACAATATGTTGTCAATTATTATTATTCTACTGAATTATATTTATTTATAGTGTATATCTATGTGGTCAAATTTGATGTTATTTGGGGCATGACAATATGGTATCAGAGCTTTAGGTTCGAATACCTATGAGCCGTGGTGTGGTTAGACCACGTTTGAGTATTAAGGAGTAACACGAGGGTGTTTAAGTAAACACGAGTGTGTTTAAGTATTAAGGAATAACACGAGGGTGTTACATAGGTGTTGAGTAATAACACGAACACACATGGTATCTTGTTATTGATTTGCATATAGTGTAGCAAATGTTTTGATCTAATCATAAATGAATATGACATTTTCTTATGGCATCGTGTAGAACATGCCACCATGTCAAGCGAAAGGTCATTTAGGGGAGTTCGTGCGGCTCGTGTAACACGCGGGGCTTGTGGGGACCATGAAGAGGGGGACGATGAAAATCACCAAAAGTTGGTGATGGGAGGAGAAGTTCCACTAGCGGTGTTTGGTGGCGCGGAATTTATGCAAGGGGTGTTCACCGCCATTGGACAAATGGTGAGGAATACCGTGCGAACAATGCAAGTGCCGGTTAGAGCGACGGACTCTAGGACTACTACGGCCATGAAGGTTTTTCTACAACTTTGCCCGCCTACGTTTAAGGGCGAACTGGATCCGTTGGTTGCGGAGAATTGGCTTGAGCAAGTTACAAGGGCATTAGATACAATCTTGGTAACAGAGGGGGAGTTGGGGATTTTATTCACATCGTATCAATTGAAAGGGAACGAACTCCAGTGGTGGAAGACCGTGGATGGGAGCATAGTGAAGAGGGGAGAGTCATTTAAGAAAACTTTTATTGATTAGTATTTTACTGACACGGCGAAGGAGGCATTAAGGATGGAGTTCATCAACCTAGTGCAAAGAAGTATAACTGTGGCTCAGTATGAGGCCCAGTTCACTAGTTTGTCGAGGTTTACAAAGGCATTTGTATCGACGGATGAGGAGAAGGAAAAACAATTTATGCGGGGGATTAGGCATTCCATAAGGAATAAGATTGCGAAAAATTTGATCAAGGTGTACTCGACTATGGTTAGTTCGGTGGCGGCCATCGAGGAGACTTTGAATGAGACTAGGAAGATCACAAATCTAAAATCTCAGCGTGAGGATACTAGTACACAGTTGGAGGGGTGTTTTCCGAAGAAGCTGTAGAATTCTACGGCACAACAACAATACCCTGCTAGGTCTTCACCTATCATTTCAGTGGTATCATCTGGCCAAACATCTCGGGGAGGGCCGATTTATTTTGGTTGTTACCAGTCGGGGCACCGTGTTATGGACTGCCCACTAAAAGGACAACAACAACAGTCGCAACAGAGGGGTCAACCCCACAGTCAGGTTTAAGGACAATCACTAGTTAGGGAGCCACCTACTTATTTTCAGTATGGTCAAGTTGGACATATCTTGTGTCAGTGCACGTAGAGGGGGAACAATCAAGGAGCTATGGGATTGTAACAACCTACTCGGTCCGTTCAAGCCTCAAGGGCCACTCTAGCATTAACTTCGGCTTAGACTTTGTATCAGTCGGGACCACAGGATGTAGCTCAGCAGGGTTAGAGGACACAAGGACGGATTTACGCTATGACATCAGCAACTAGACCGTTGGGTGCACTCATTTTTTAGAATTTTATTATGAATGAATTTGTGTGTTAGTAGGTCTCTCACTTGTAGAGATAAATTAGAAAAACTCTTTTTGAAGATAGACTCTTTCCATCATAGTCAACAGATTCGGTTTAAAAACTGGTTTCTGCTTTTAGTTTTCTGTTATAGAATTTTGGTTGGGAAAAAAATATTTCCAGAATACAAAAATATAGTAATCTGTTTCAAAATAAATATGTTCAAAAATAGATTGAAAAATCTATTTTCATCATAAACAAATTTTTGGAAATTGTTCATGCTCACCATGAGTGACATCTGCTTAGGAACGTGTGAACCTCTATGAGGTAGGTCTTATGAAGTGTTGAGGTTTAAAAAAAAGTTATAGTTATAAAATCAAAATTTATAGAGGTTTTCATTTTAAACCATTATTGAATTTTATTAAAAACCATGGTTACCACTGTTTTAACTCTTGAACCTTTCTATGAATTACTTTTTAACCCTGGTTTTCAGAATTTTTAAACATATTTTGATATTGTTTGTAATTTGTTCTTTTCGGTATTAATAAAAAAATTTAGTTTTAATTCTGTATTATTCTTTGTTTAACAAGCTTAAGGCAGAGTTATATAACACGAAGAACAAAATAGAATTGTGTTACCGATTTTGAATAGAATAATTCTAAAACTATTTGCTGAAATAACAGTTTTATTGAGTTTTTGTTATTTCAAAAGAACAAGTTTAGGTTTCAGAATAGTTGTTTGGTGATTTTGAAAATAAAAAAATAAAAAATTGTGAAACTAAAAATAGATTTCAATTTTCAAAAAACTGAACAGTTTACAACTTACAGTACTAGAAAAGTTTTTACATTATTACTCTGGTTAAAAGCCATAACATCCCAAGTATTTGGAGACAAGGAAATGTCAATTGCTTTATTAACTTTGGGTGTGCATTTGGCTATTGTAATGTGCTAAGCCTTTCTATATGCTTGAATTAATGGGACAGCTGAAGAAAACTTTTCTATAGTATGGATATTTTTAAATTCTATTAAAAATATTTTCACTTAGGTTATTTTGAAAATTTATATATTTTATGTGGATGTGAAAAGAAAGATGTTTATATATCTCAAACATGCGATAGGATGATCTACACCGTTGGATTAATATGGTTGCTATCCTATTGTCAAAAGTGGTTATGTGGAGGCTTCAGCAAGTGGTAATTCTACTTTTAATCCAATTTTTGAAAAATACAAAATGACCTAAAGTTTTGAGAAATTTTAGTAAAAAATACAATTTTATCCCAAAATTTTAAAAATTATAATTTTATCCCTTATTTTTAAAATTTAAGATTTCAGTCCTTGGTTAGTCATGTGCAGCTTGACCTTAATTGGTTGTTGTTAATTGAGAGGCTACAATCTTAGGTAGTCATGTGCGGCTGACTTTTGTGGGATAAAATGATCGGCATCTAGAGTAGTCTACTAG
>BRYE01000019.1:35000-42500 GCA_030159115.1 Actinidia arguta var. hypoleuca
TTGTTGAACTCCGTGCAAGTTCCGAACTCTGTCGCAAGAATCTTGCCTAAAGTATACTTAGAAAAATTTCATGGAAGGATTAGTCGAACTATATGCGAGTTCCAAAATCTGTTCTACGAGATTTGTCAAAGTATACTTAGCAAAAAATTCAAGAAATAATTAGCTAAACTCTATGCGAAATGCTAACTCTGTCCCTAGAATATTGAATAAATTATACTTAGCAAAATTTCATGGAAGGGTTAACCAAATTGTATGTGAGTTCCGAACTCTGTCCCATGAGATTTGTCTAAGTATACTAAGCAAAAAATTTGAGGAATAGCTAGCCAAACTCTGTGCGAATTCCAAACTCTATCCCGTGAATCATTCCTAAAGTATATTTAGCAAATTTTAAGGGAAGGGTTAGCTGAACTGCAACTGATTTCAAAACTCTGGCCCACAAGATTTGTCTAACTATACTTAGCAAAAAAATCATGGAAGACATTGTTGAATTCCATGCAAGTTCCAAACTCTATCGCATGAATGTAGCCTGAATTAGACTTAGCAAAATTTCTTGGAAGGCTTAGCCGAATTGTGTGCGAGTTTCGAACTCTGTCCCATGAGGTTTGCCTAGGTATACGTAGAGAAAAAATTGAGGAATAGTTAGCCAAACTCTATGCGAATTTCGAACTCTGTCCCGTGAATATTACCTGAAGTATACTTAGCAAAATTTCAAGGAAGGGTTAGCCAAACTGTATGCGAGTTTCGAACTCTGTCCCATGAGATTTGTCTAAGTATACTAAGAAAACAATTTAAGGAATAGCTAGCCGAACTCTATGCGAATTCTAAACTCTATCCCGTGAATCTTGCCTAATGTATGCTTAGAAAATTTTAAGGGAAGGGTTAGCTGAACTGTAACCGAATTCCGAACTCTGTCCCATGAGATTTGTCTATGTATACTTAGCAAAAATTTCAAGGAAGAGATTGCTGAACTCCGTGTATGTTTCGAACTCACTCGAATGAATCTTGCCTAAAGTATACTTAGAAAATTTTAAGGAAAGGGTTAGCTGAACTGTAACCGAATTCCGAACTCTGTCCCATGAGATTTGTCTATGTATACTTAGCAAAAAATTCAAGGAAGAGATTGCTGAACTCCGTCTAAGTTTCGAACTCACTCGAATGAATCTTGCCTAAAGTATACTTAGAAAAATTTCATGAAAGGACTAGCCGAACTGTATGTGAGTTCCCAACTATGTCCCACGAGATTTGTCTAAGTATATTTAGCAAAAAATTCAAGAAATAATTAGATGAACTCTATACGAATTTCTAACTCTGTCCCACGAATATTGCATAAAGTATACTTAGCAAAATTTCATAGAAGGGTTAACCAAACTGTATGTAAGTTCCGAACTCTGTCCCACGAGATTTGTCGAAGTATACTAAACAAAAAATTTGAGGAATAGCTAGCCGAACTCTGTGCGAATTCCAAACTCTATCCCGTGAATCATTCCTAAAGTATATTTAGAAAACTTTTAGGGAAGGGTTAGCTGAACTACAACTGAGTTCAAAACTCTGGCCCACAAGATTTGTCTAACTATACTTAGCAAAAAAATCAAGGAAGACATTGTTGAATTCTGTGCAAGTTCCAAACTCGGTCGCATGAATCTTGCCTGAATTAGACTTAGCAAAATTTCTTGGAAGGGTTAGTCGAATTGTGTGCGAGTTTCGAACTCTGTCCCATGAGGTTTGCCTAGGTATACGTAGAAAAAAAATTGAGGAATATTTAGCCAAACTCTATGCGAATTTCGAACTTTGTTCCGTGAATATTACCTGAAGTATACTTAGCAAAATTTCAAGGAAGGGTTAGCCAAACTGTATGCGAGTTCCGAACTCTATCCCATGAGATTTGTCTAAGTATACTAAGAAAACAATTTAAGCAATAGCTAGCCGAACTCTATGCGAATTCCAAACTCTATCCCGTGAATCTTGCCTAATGTATGCTTAGAAAATTTTAAGGGAAGGGTTAGCTGAACTGTAATCGAATTCCAAACTCTGTCCTATGAGATTTGTCTATGTATACTTAGCAAAAAATTCAAGGAAGAGATTGCTGAACTCCGTGCAAGTTTCGAACTCACTCGAATGAATCTTGCGTAAAGTATACTTAGAAAAATTTCATGAAAGGACTAGCCGAACTGTATGTGAGTTCCCAACTATGTCCCACGAGATTTGTCTAAGTATACTTAGCAATAAATTTAAGAAATAATTAGCCGAACTCTATACGAATTTCTAACTCTGTCCCACGAATATTGCATAAAGTATACTTAGCAAAATAACATAGAAGGGTTAACCAAACTGTATGCGAGTTCCGAACTCTGTCCCACGAGATTTTTCTAAGTACTCTAAGCAAAAAATTTGTGGAATAGCTTGCCAAACTCTGTGCGAATTCCAAACTCTATCCCGTGAATCTTTCCTAAAGTATATTTAGCAAATTTTAAGGGAAGGGTTAACTGAACTGGAATCGAGTTCCGAACTCTGGCCCATGAGATTGGTCTAACTATACTTAGCAAAAAAATCAAGGAAGAGATTGTTGAATTCCGTGCAAGTTCCGAACTCTATCGCATGAATCTTGCCTGAATTGGTCTTAGCAAAATTTCTTGGAAGGGTTAGCCGAATTGCATGCGAGTTCTGAACTCTGTCCCACGAGATTTATCTAAGTAAACTTAGAAAAAAATTTAAGGAATATTAGCCGAACTCAATGCGAATTTCAAACTCTGTCCCATGAATCTTGCCTAAAGTATACTTAGCAAATTTTTGGCAAAGGGTAAGTTGCACTGTAATCGAGTTCCGAATTTTGTTCCACGAGATTTGTCTATGTATACTTAGCAAAAAAATCAAGGAAGAGATTGTTGAACTCCGTGCAAGTTCCGAACTCTGTCGCATGAATCTTGCCTAAAGTATATTTAAAAAAATTTCATGGAAGGATTAGCCTAACTGTATGTGAGTTCCAAACTCTATTTTACGAGATTTGTCTAAGTATACTTAGCAAAAAATTCAAGGAAAAATTAGCCGAACTCTATGCGAATTCCAAACACTGTCCCGTGAACCTTGCCTAAAATATACTTAACAGATTTTTAGGAAAGGGTTAGTTTAACTGTAATTGAGTTTTGAACTCTATCTCACGAGATTTCTCTGAGTATACTTAGCAAAAATTTAAGGAAGAGATTGCTGCACTCCGTGCAAATTCCGAACTTTGTCACATGAATCTTGCCTAAAGTATACTTAGACAAATTTCATGGAAGGATTAGCCGAACTCTATGCGAATTCCAAACTCTGTTCTGTGAATCTTGCCTAAAGTATACTTAGTAATTTTTAGGAAAAGGTTAGCTGAATTGTAATTGAGTTTCGAACTCTGTCCCACGAGATTTGTCTTAGTAAACTTAGCAAAAAAATCAAGGAAGAGATTGCTGAACTTCGTGCAAGTTCTGAACACTGTCGCATGAATCTTGCCTAAAGTATAATTTACCAAATTTTAGGGAAGGGCTAGCCGAACTCTATGCGAATTCCAAACTCTGTCCCATGAGGTTTGCCTAGGTATATGTAGAAAAAATTTTGAGGAATAGTTATCCAAACTCTATGAGAATTCCGAACTCTGTCCTGTGAATATTTCCTAAAGTATACTTAGCAAAATTTCAAGGAAGGGTTAGCCAAACTGTATGCGAGTTCCGAACTCTGTCCCACGAGATTTGTCTAACTATACTAAGCAAAAACTTTGAGGAATAGCTAGCCGAAATCCATGGGAATTCCAAACTCTGTCTCGTGAATATTGCCTAAAGTATACTTAGCAAATTTTAAGGGAAGGTTTAGCTGAACTGTAATCGAGTTCCGAACTCTGTCCGACCAGATTTGTCTAAGGTTTAGCAAAAAATTCAAGGAAGAGATTGCTGAACTCCGTGCAAGTTCAGAACTCTGTCGCATTAATCTTGCCTAAAGTATACTTAGAAATATTTCATGGAAGGATTAACCGAACTGTATGTGAGTTGCCACTTTCCCATGAATCTTGCCTAAAGTGTACTTAACAGATTTTTAGGAAAGGGTCAGTTTAACTGTAATTGAGTTTTGAACTCTATCCCACGAGATTTGGCTAAGTATACTTAGCAAAATATTCAAGGAAGAGATTGCCGAACTTCGTGCAAGTTCTGAATATTGTCGCATGAATCTGTCCTAAAGTATACTTAGCAAAATTTCATTGGAATGTTAGCTGAATTGTATGCGAGTTCCCAACTCTATCCCACGAGATTTGTCTAAGTATACTTAGCAAAAAATTCAAGGAGTATTTAGCCGAACTCTATGCGAATTCCAAACTTTGTCCTGTGAATCTTGCTTAAAGTATACTTAGAGAGAAGTTTTTAGGAAAGGGTTAGTTGGACTATAATTGAGTTTCAAACTCTGTCCCACGAGATTTGTCTAAGTATACTTAGCAAAAAAATCAAAGAAGAGATTTCTGAACTTCGTGCAAGTTCCGAACTCTATTACATGAATCTTGCCTAAAGTATACACAGCAAAATTTCATGGAAGGGTTAGCCGAACTGTGTGCGAGTTCTGAACTCTGTCCCACGAGATTTGTCTAAGTATACTAAGAAAAAAATTTGAGGAATAGCTAGCCGAACTTTTTGCGAATCACAACTCTGTCCCGTGAATCTTGCATAAAGTATACTTAGCAAATTTTAAGGGAAGGGTTAGCTGAACAGTAACCGAGTTGTGAATTCTGTTTCACGAGATTTATCTAAGTATACTTAGCAAAAAAATCAAGGAAGAGATTGCTGAATTTCGTGCAAGTTACGAACTCTATAGCATGAATCTTGCTTGAAGTATACTTTACCAAATTTTAGGGAAGGGTTAGCCAAACTCTATGCGAATTCCGAACTATGTCCTATGAGGTTTGCCTAGTTTTACATAGAAAAGAAATTGAGGAATAGTTAACCAAACTCTATGCGAATTCCGAACTCTGTCCCGTGAATATTACCTAAATTATACTTAGCAAAATTTCATGGAAGGATTAGCCGAACTGTATGCGAGTTCCGAACTCTGTCCCACGAGATTTGTCTAAGTATACTAAGAAAAAAAATTTGAGGAATAGCTAGCCGAACTCTATGCAAATTCCAAACTCTATCCCGTAAATCTTGGCTAAAGTATACTTAGCAAATTTCAAGGGAAGGGTTAGCTGAACTGTAATCGAGTTCTGAACTCTGTCCGACCAGATTTGTCTAAGTATACTTAGCAAAAAATTTAAGGAAGAGATTGCTGAACTCCGTGCAAGTTCTGAACTCTGTCGCATGAATCATGCTTAAAGTATACTTAGCAAAAAAGTCGAGGAAAATTTTGCCGAACTCTATGCGAATTCTGAATTCTGTCCCGTGATTCTTGCCTAAAGTATACTTAGCAAAAAATTCAAGGAAGAGATTGCTAAACTCTATGCAAGTTCCGTACTCTGTCGCATGAATTTTTCCTAAAGTATACTTACTCAAATTTTAGGAAAGGGTTAGCCGAACTCTATGCTAATTTTGAACTCTGTCTGATGAGGTTTGCCTAGGTATACTTAGAAAAAATTCCAGGAATAGTTAGATTAACACTATGCGAATTTTGAACTATGTCTCATGAATCTTGCCTAAAGTATACTTAGCATATTTTTAGGGAAAGGTTAGCCGAACTGTATGTGAGTTCCGAACTCTGTCCCATAAGATTTGTCTAAGTGTACTTAAAAAATAATTCAAGGAAGAGATTGCCGAACTCGATGTGAATTTTTGAACTCTGTCCCATGAATCTTGCCTAGAGTATACTTAGCAAAAATTTTGGGAAGGGTTAACCGGATTGTATGCAAATTCTGAACTCTGTCCCATGAGGTTTGCATAAGTATACTTAGCAAAAAATTCGAGGAATAGTTCGCTGAACTCTATGCGAAATCCGAACTCTGTCCCGTGAATCTTACCTAAAGTATACTTAGCAAATTTCTAGGGAAGGGTTAGGCGAACTGTATGCGAGTTCCAAACTCTATCCCACAAGATTTGAGTTATAGGACGCAATGCTTAGGTGCTGCACACTTAGTAAACATATTAAACACTAATAAACTGTTTTGTTATTATCGAAATCGAGGCTTGATTCAACAATCTCCCCTTTTTTGATGATGACAAAACTTATTTCAATACGAATACAAGACTTATCTCAATAGGGATTATAAATATGCCATTATAAATATGCCATCACGTTATTGCAATCTACCATGTATTGCTCTCCCTTTCTTTTGTAATACCTTTCTTCCCCTTTTTGTCAATTCATCAAAAAAGGTGGCTTACCACAGCCTTCATGAGGGGCAAATTATAACTTAGTGAAGCTAATAGATGATACTCAACACAATAGCATATATACTAAGATAGCCACACCACAATAGCATTTGTTGAATCGACAATTTCATACAGTGAATCCAAAACATAACACATGACCTAGCAATTGTTCAAAACATTCATATTATATTACAAAACCCACATCTCATAGTCTAAAACACATTGTCCTAAAAAAAATTCTCATTTTATGGAGAAAGGGAGGTAGATGATGCATTGTGAACGGGTGTGGATGGTGACGGAGAGGATGAAGGTGACAATTCAAGAGCCGTCTCCGCGCTGTTCTTGAACTTCGACCTCAGTTCCCAGTTGCGTATACTGTATCTTCTTCTTGGGGTGCGAGATATGAGAGGAGTAGCATCAGAGTCAGTTTCTGAAGAGTCGCCAAGGTCGGCATTGCTCTCCTTGTTTTCCTCATCCTTTTCTGTGTCATTTTCTTTACTTTCTTCCCTTTTTTTTCCTTGTTTTCTTCCTCTTCTTCCTCTTCTTCCTCCTCAGTGCTTTCACTGTCATCCAATGGAGTTTTCCCTTTCCTCACCATATTTGACAAATTTCTAATTTTTTTTTTCAACAATTACTAGACAAAAGCCATGTTATCGATCTTTGTGTGCAGCAATTTCATCGAATCAGACATTTGGCTCATGAAGCTACGTATTTCAACTTCAAAACTTTCTTCCTCAGTCTCTTCACCTTCCATTTTCTCCTTTCCCTTTGAGCTACTCCCTCTTTTCGATTTTCTTTGATTGTTTGGGAGTCCATTTGTTTCCAATCAATTCATATCCTATTCTTTTTAGAGTTTTTTTGTTGTACTGGTCGCTCACGGCTTTCGGTATTCTTACCGATTCATCGTCCAATTCTACTCGGAAGTACTTAAAAATTTTCGTTAAAAGCATTCCGTAGGGCAGGCTGACTTTCTTGATAGTGGCTTTAAACATTTGATCCAATATGAACAAAGCCAAATCAATTTTCGAGTTGGTCACATATGCCCATAGAAAAAATAGCTCCCTGTCGGACACGTACTCAAATTTTCCAGTTTTGAGAGTCAAAATTGTGCAAATAAAGTGGTGCACTAATCTTAACTCCAGAGGTATCGTGTTTGCCTTGGGTTGTGCAGCTAAGCTTACATCGT
>BRYE01000019.1:50000-52500 GCA_030159115.1 Actinidia arguta var. hypoleuca
CTGAACTTCATGAGTTCGAAGCTCTGTCTCGTGAATCTAGCCTACAATATACTTCGTAAAATTTAGGAAAGTGTTAGTTGAACTGTATGCAAGTTCCGAACTCTTGCCTAAATATACTTAGTAAATAATTTAAGGAAGAGTTAATCAAACTCTATACGAGTTCCAAACTCTCTCCCGTGAATCTTGCCTGAAGTATACTTAACAAAATTTAGGGAAGGTAAGCCGAACTCTATGTAAGTTCCGATCTCTGTCCCACAATGTTTGCCTGAGTATACTTAGCCAAAAATTCAAGGAAGAGTTAACTTAACTCTATGCGAGTTCCGAACTCTGTCTCGTCAATCTTGCCTAAAGTATACCTAGCAAAATTTTAAGGAAGGTTACTCGAACTCTATGCAAGTTCCGAACTCTGTCCCACGAGGTTTGCATAAGTATACTTAGCAAAAAAATTAAGAAGAGTTAGTTAAACTATATTCGAGTTCTTAACTCTGTCCCGTGAATCTTTCCTAAAGTATACTTAGCAAAATTTTAGGGTAGGATTAGCTGAACTATATGCGAGTTCAAAATTCTTTCCCCCAAAGTTTTGCTAAGTATACTTCGCAAAAATTTCATGGAATTGTTACCCGAACTCCATGCGAGTTCTGAATTTTATCTTGTGAATCTCGCCTAAAGTATACTTAGCAAAATTTTAGGGAAGGATTAGTCAAACTCTATGTGACTTCTAAACTATGTTCCACGAGATTTGTCTAAGTATACTTGGCAAAAAGTTCAAGGAAGAGGTAGCCGAACTCTATGCAAGTTCCGAACATACCTCTATAAGGAAGGTGAAGAGGCGGGACAATAGCCCGAACGTGCCCTTGGGGAGCATCATGTCATGCATAGGCAACTTCCCTAAAACCAATGAGAGACGAACACGTGGAAGTTCCCTAGCTGCACGTCCTCACCAAACAAGACCAAATGGTAGGTGAGGGACCTCAACACCAGTGCTCAAACCGAGTTCACAGACTAATTAGACCCAGACATGGGACTCAAATAGTACAATGAAATGACAGACTTAAATAGGAGGAAAATAGCTAGCATGCATTAGAGTGCCCGCCAAGCTCTGGGCTAAAAGAATGAACACGTCCAGTTCGCATCACCCCGACAAGCATTAACCCAGATCATACAAATTGAGGGACAATTGTAAGGAGGCAAAATATACAATGACAGATTTTGGCCTTGCTAGGACAGGCACCTCCATCGAGCTATTGCTATAAAGCAAACTCGTTGGTCCCTTGCGCTAGAGCTCGGTACAAACACTTTTGAGCTAAGGCTACCATCACTTCTAAGTTGTCGCTATTTAGAAAGTTCAAAGGAGTAACCGTGCTAGAGTTTGGATGAGGGGCAACCGTCAGCGGCGATCCCAAGGGATGTAAGGGGACAAAAGGTAACTTGCACGTCGAAGCTTCTTCTGATAGCCCCCATTCCAAGATCGAGACGTCGAAAGCATGATGACAGGTTACCATTCGGGCTCTAGGAGTATGGATGGATCAACTGCCTACTCATTGACACAACAGTCAGCGCATCTGAGCACGTACTGAGCTACAATCTGTCTAGTGACATGACAGTTGGCTCGTTAAGGCACGCACTGAGTTGGGCCATATAAATTCAGCCTTTATTTTCTAAAAGGTACGCGAATTGAGGCCTATGAATCATAGACTCTTTCTCTCTCTCTACATACATTTTTGGATCATCTTACTTGACCGTCAGAGAGCCATTTTTCTGAAACAGCTCTGACGGCTAATCTCACGGTTTTGAGCCGTAGCTAGGATCTTGTTGCTGCCAACTGGTTGCAACCACCTTCACCGCCACAGGACCACCGCCGATATCTATTCTCGATTTTCTTTCTTTCACTTGCTAAACTCACACCCCACAATTATGAGTGTGCTTTTGAAACTTTGATAGCTTTTTTTTTTAATTGGTGGTTGTTTTTAGAATTAACTTCGCATTACATTTTTTAGAATCAGTTTTTGAAAACAAAAACTTTTCGCATTCTACAGATCTAATTCATTTTTTAATGCATATGATTTTTTAGAATTTAAAAATATTTTTAATATTTTCAGAAAAAAAAAAATCATAGAAGGCCGACGTTATGATTGAGTAAGCCAATACGAAAACATTTTATGAGTTGGAAAGGATGGTGACTGCCCCCGTCCCCGACTGAATTTATTTGTTTATTTATTATTTCTGTTTTTATTTGAATTGTTTCTGCTTCATCTCCTTTCCTCTGGAAGGGCCCACACTCCATCCTCATCCTTTAACAATAATAATTTGATATTTAATCAATCATGAATGTGAAGATGGTAGCAAAAAGTAACAATCAAATACATGTACATTACAAGCACCTGTTATTGTCAACATTGCTTATCACTTCCCTTGTTACTTGTAGGACTACGCTTTGCCTCCAATTGGTGGCTCGCCATTTTGGGAAAACCAATAATTAGATTAAAAAAGCCCCACCACA
>BRYE01000019.1:57500-60000 GCA_030159115.1 Actinidia arguta var. hypoleuca
GGTTAGGGAAATTTATCCAATATAACATTGTAGTGTAATGGTTGCACCATTAGCATTATTTCTTTATTGGGGGTTGAGGTAATGTGGCTTAGGCTTCACAACTTCCTCACATGGCTTCGCTGGTACAACAATGACACTCTCGTGAGGGCTAACTATACACTTTTCTTATTAAACTACCCTTCATTTTCATCAATATCTACCAAAATTGCCCCTACCTAGAGTGGATTACGGTTGGATGATGAATACCCCAGCCCCCACTTGAAAACGTTGTTTGTTTTTGCCCAATTTAACAGTTTGTTTCACAGATTCGTCCCTCTGCCCTTTAACCTTGCAAGGCATTTTTAAGGTGAAAGTATATGTCCTCCTCTTATAAGTCCATCTACACCTTGTTGATACTTGATTATGGTTGTTGAAGATTAATGGAAGATGATTGTATCATGTTGATTCCGTCCTAGATTCATTCATTCACTCATGGACAACTGAGATGGAAGGAAAGTTTGAATGCACATGGCTTGATTATAAGTCCTTTTTGGAAAACTATGAAAACTACCCTATAGTTTAATCCTTGTAACAATTTAAACCCTGAGTTTTTATTACCTCCAATTAAATTCCAAATTTTTTTTAACTTAATAACAATTAGTTACAGACATAGCAGCTAAAGAGATTGTCAAAACAGTGGAAGACGAGACAGAGAAGAAGTCTGAGAAAGAAGATGCTAAGAGATCAACAAGGCTTAGAAAAAGACCACTATGGACAAATGATTATATCATATAAAGTTGTAGGATGTAGTACTAATAAAGTAGTGGCAAAACAGTTAGTTTGTTAGTAAACCAGTAACAATTTGTAAGAGCTGCAATTGAGTTAGTTAGGAAGAAGTTAGTGGTTATTTGTTTTCTTGAAATAACTAATCAAGAACGTAACTACTAAACTAGATGGCTAAATACATTTGTAAGGAATCAATTGAGGATATGAAAATACATACTTCTTTCTTGAATTTTTGAGGAGCCATCTCTAGCTCGAATAGAGAAGAACAACTCTGTTTTGAACAGAGATTTTAAGGAAAAGCTTGTTCATAAAATTGGTGCTTTCATTACTTTTATAATGGTTGAAGGAACCAGATATGCAAAGATTGATGATGCTATCAAGAGTCTAAGTGAGTTTAGGAAAGAGATTGAAACTCAAATTTGTGATCTAAATAACACGATTACAAGGTTCATGCAGGCTATTGATCAAAGAATGGAGGACAAAGGTGATCCTGTAAGGCGTACAAAGGAACCAACAATGAATACTTCTCACGACAACAATTGTCAAATCGATCCATGAAGATTGATGTCCTACGTTTTGATGGAACAGATGTTTCTAGTTGGGTATTCACAATTGAACAATTTTTTCAATTTCATAACACTCCTGATGTACATGGTTTATCCAAGCAATTGTTGATCAGTTTCTTTATTTCTGATTTGATGCCTGAAATTAAATGTGAGTTTCTGGTAGCACAACCTCAATCATTGTTGCAAGCCATGGCTCTGGCAAGATTACAAGAATATAAATTCAATGAGTTGAAATAGTATTTTAAGTCTTCTTGGTAGCGCCCTTCATCTGAATCTTTTACACCTGTTAATTCAAATCCTGTACTTAGTACTTTTCCTTAGCAATTACAGAGCTTCTAAGGAAAAGCTTGGTCATAACACAATCTTTACCATCCATCTATATCTGTTAGCATGCCTAATGGAAAAAAATTTAATCAACAACTCTCTTATTTGCTTCTTCAAACTGATGTTAACCTTACTTATATCTTGACTATATCTATCAGTATAAACCATCGACTTAATCAAAAACTCGCATCATAAATCCTTGGATCCTATTTTCTTAGCCTTTGATCTAGAACGAAGTACAGCAAGGCTTGTGGTTTGTTTCCACAAGTGTGCTAGGATGTATTTCAGTTCCATGTGAATGTAGTTCTTAAATTTGACTCTTCTCAAGCTAATGTGTGAGCTCGAGAAAGAAACTACTGAGTTTTTTTTTCATACAACCACTGTAAGAGGAATTCAAATTTTCATGAGTGTGTAAGCGAAACTCTTGAGATTGAAGTAATAATTTGCATTAATTCAAAAAAATCAAGGTTGCACTGGTTTACCAAAGAAAGTTCTACTAGTATAACTAGGTCTACCACTATAAAATAAAAAATAGATAAGCCGAGGCTTGGAATCTTCAAATCGAAGCGAATTGAAATTGAATGTTGAGTTGAGTGGTGCTAGATCTTTTGCTTAATTGCCTCATTCACCTTTTATAGCTGTTCAGTTTGATTGTTAAGACCACTCCCCATTTTTGTCCATGTTTCCTTAATTTCCCTTCTACCTATTCTCAACCATTTCCTTCCTAGATTCCAAGATGTTGTAGCTTCAACTTGGGTGATGAATCGACAATTGTCCCATGTTTGATCTCTTGCTTACTTTCTTTCTCCTAATTTACTATCTGGTTCTAATCTGATGTGATTATT
>BRYE01000019.1:72500-75000 GCA_030159115.1 Actinidia arguta var. hypoleuca
TTTTCTACCATGGCATAAAATTAATATCTTTTATTCTCCATTATCCGCACAAATGAAGATGTTTATTATTGAATCCATGTGTGTGAGAACTTTTCCAGAAAAAAACAACGAAACAAGCTTTCGAATACTTTGACTATTTGGCTAATTTTACAAGTGATTGGGCATGTACAGGATCAAACAACGTGATCAGACCTTTTAATTCTACGTCCACACAGCATGTAGGTCATAAATATCAATTGTCAATGGAAAATGATTTGAATGCTAAGCTCATAGCACTATCGAAGAAAGTGAAGGCTTTGGCACTTGCCAAGGCCGCCATAAGTTTACCAAAAGAAACCTCAACAATGTGTGCACTTTGAGACACAACGGACCACTGCACTGATGTGTGTCCAATTGTGGTAGGGGTAAAAAAAGCACGTTGGCAAGTTAATACAATAGGTCAATTTTCAAGGAGTGGGAAAAATCCTTACTCTACACATATATTTCAGGTTGGAGGAATCACCCTAATTTTGGGTGGTGACAAGAGGGACAACAAAATATGCAACAAATTTCACAAAAACCTCAAAACCTCCAACCACAACCGCAACCATATCTTTCACCACAATCTTATCCTACACAACTTGTTGCACCAATGGTACCCATGCCATATCTTACATAATCAGTACCATAATCGGCTCTACAATAGTCATCATACCAACCTTCGCATAGGAGGAATGAGGATAATGAGTTATGCACAAAAATAAATAATCTAGAACAACAATTGGTGAAAATAAACTCTTTGCTTGAAAATTTTATCATGGCACAACAAACTCAAGGGCGATTCTCTGCTCAACCCCAATAAAATCATAAGCCTACAAATTGCATTAAAAAAACACATGAGCAAGTGCAAGCCATCACAACCCTTAAGAGTGGAAAAGAAATTGATAAAATAATTCCTCCAAAATAGGTTAATCATGATAAGGTTGGAGAATCTGGGGGGTAGGTCATGAAATTGAGATTGAAAAGAGTGAAAGTGAAGAAAAAAAGAACGAGGAAAGAGAACATACGAGTAATTCGAAGTCGTCAAATAAAACATATAATGAGGTAACCATAGAAGATTTAAAACATGCTCCATTCCCACATAGGTTGACCAAAGCGAGTAAGGCAAATTTGAATGCTGAACTCTATGATGTCTTTAAACAAGTTCGAATCAACATACCTATGTTAGATGCTATCAAACAAATACCTTTTTATGCCAAGTTCTTGAAGGACTTGTGTATTGTTAAAAGGAAATAACATATTAAAGAGATGACAATGATGAATGAGAGTTAGAGTGCAATCTTTTAATGAAAATTGGTGTCAAAATATAAGGACCCCGATTGTCCTACTATTTCATGTATAATAGGGGGTTATAGGATCGATCAAGCACTCTTTGACTTAGGTTCGAGTGTTAATATTTTACCATATTATGTGTATAAAGAGCTAGGTCTAAGAGAGCTTAAACCGACATGCGTTACACTTGAGTTAGCCGATCGTTCTATTAAGGTTCCTAAAGGTATCATTGAGGATGTGCTTATCCAGGTTGACACAGTTTACTATCCAGTGGACTTCATTGTTTTAGATACCCAACCCATAGAGTGTGAGTCATTTAAGTGACATATTTCCGTCATCTTGGGTCGACCATTCCTAGCCACTGCTAATGCTATTATTCATTATAAGAATGGGTTACTTAAACTGTCGTTAGGTAATATAACCTTAGAGACTAACATTTTCAGCGTGGGTAAACAATTACCGGAGGTAGATCAAGTGGAGGAGGTAGACTTCATTGAGTTTATCATCCAAGAGCATGTTGATTGTGAGTTCATGAAGGATCCACTTGAGAAGGCTTTAATGTGGAGTAAGTCTAATGACCAATTGGAGTCCGAATGTGTAGAGTTTAAGAAATTATATATCGAGAGGGTAAAGAGTGAGTCTGTCATGCATGTAGGCCATTGGATCCCTACTTTTAAACCCCTTGCCCCAAGTGTTTTTAAGTCAGTCCCATCTGAAGACCCACCAATTCTGAAAAGAAAACCTCTACCTTCTACACTCAAGTTTGCATTTCTTGGGGAAGGTGAGTCATACCTATGATCATATCCTTTAGTCTATTTGAGGGCCAAAAGGAGTCTTTGTTAAAAGTGCTTAAGAAACATAAAAAAGTCTTAGGTTGGACAATAGTGGACCTTCACGGTATTAGCCTTCTCATGTGCATACATCACATATATCTAGAAGATGAGTCTAAGCCCGTACGTCAAATGCAAAGGCGCTTGAATCCTAATATGAAGGAAGTTATGAGAGGAGAAGTACTAAAACTTCTCGATGCGGGTATTATATACTCCATATCTAATTTTAAGTGGGTAAGTCCAACCTAAGTTATTCCTAAGAAGTCAGGGGTAACGATAGTAAAGATTGAGCATAATGAGTTAGTATCAACTAGGATTCAAACGGGTTGGAGAATATGCATAGACTATCGCAAACTTAA
>BRYE01000019.1:102500-105000 GCA_030159115.1 Actinidia arguta var. hypoleuca
CAAGTTAGGTAGTGTAAGACAAACTATGCCACATCATGGTTTGTTCCCTTCCACCAAAGTTGTCGACGTAAGTCATGGGACATCTTCGTGACTCCTTGATGAACTGCTAAATGTAAGTGATGAAATTCTCTAAGTATCTCTTACCTATAAGACATCGGTACAAATAACTTCCCTTGGAATTTTAGGCCTTGATCTGAATGTAGCACCCATCCTGGTTGTTCTTATCCCATCACTAATTTAGTATGAATAACTTCTGTCTTTTCATCTTTATTATGTTCTTCAATGACTTGATTCACTAATTTTGGTTACGCTACCAACCCATAAAGTGTCGCATGTCTTGTAAAATCCACAAGATCTACACTAAACTCTCCTATCTCACCCATCATCTTCCCCTCTTTAATCACTAAACTTGTAACTTTCACCAACTTACCAAGCACCTTCCTACTCAATACATCAGTCACTACATTGGCCTTTCCTAGATAATACTGCAAATCAAAGTCGTGGTCTTCTAAATACTCCATCCATTGCCTCTATCTCAAATTCAAGTCCTTTTGAAAGAAAATATACTTCAAACTCTTGTGATTAGAAAATACCTTAAATTTCTCGCCAATTGGTAATACCTCCAACTCTTCCAGACAATCACCACTGTTGCTAACTCCAACTCTTCAACTCTTCACTCTCTTTCTTATGCTCTACCCTTAGTGCATAATCAAGTAGATCAAAGAAATTACTAATTCTCTAGCTAATCACATAAAGATAGAATGATGGATTCAAACCATTCTCAAACCTTTACACTTTTTCTCATTAGTATTCACCAAGTCTGGAGTGAAGCATGACAAAGATTGAAACTTAATGGCATACTCCAAAACTATCATGTCTCCTTGAACAAATTTTTCAAATTGATCCCTAAGCTCATCATTATAAGCCTCAAGAAAATATTACTCCTCGAAAGTAGACTTAAAATCAGCCCAAGTCATACCATGATCCACCCCCTTAGCCGCCTTAATAGATTCCCATCACTCATTGGCCTCGCCCACTAGTTGGTAGGATGCAAAAGACACCTTCATATCATCCTCCATGATCCTCATAGTATCAAAGATTTTACGAATCTAAGATAACCAATGATCAGCTACCACAGGATCACCCAAACTATCAAAAAAATGAGGGTTCATCTTATGAAACTCTTTCATAGCTTCTCTGAAGCGGGGATTAGTGACATCTTTCTGTATACGAATTTCCTCATGCTTAGTCCTCTCCATTTATAGCATAGCTGTCATTACCTCTCTAGCAAACT
This sequence comes from Actinidia arguta var. hypoleuca, assembly GCA_030159115.1. Classification (NCBI taxonomy): domain Eukaryota; kingdom Viridiplantae; phylum Streptophyta; class Magnoliopsida; order Ericales; family Actinidiaceae; genus Actinidia; species Actinidia arguta. The sequence goes on from BRYE01000019.1 coordinate 103,795, forward strand.
GATTAGGGATTACTAGCACATGAGGTGTTGTTTATCCCATACCAGCCTTACTATGGGCCTTAGATACAATTAGCGTTGGGTTCCTATGAACCACTCCCTGTTATGTGCACATACCGCGACTAGTAGCACCACGATCACCACCTCATTGAGTCTGACTAGCATCACCCTGGTAACGAACATTCTCAATAGGTGTACCCCATCCAATAGCACCACGACCCCCTCTATCGTGGCCCACCATTCTAGCTCTCCCACGTAAAGCTGGTACCGTGATCCTTTTGTAAAAATCAAGGTCTCTAGTGAGCACAATGTTCTCGTCGAGCTCGGCACTCCAAGCTGAACACATGACGTAGAAGAGCTTTCCTTTCAATCTAAAGCACTGGAAGCCTAACCCTACCGAGTAGCTCAACTCAATGTGGGATGATGTGGTGGTAGATGGGCTCATATGATAATAGGTAAGTAACTTTTTAAGAGGCACGCCTGTTGTTAAGGCTCTGGATGGCTTCCTTGCACTAATCAAATCTTTTCTAGAAAAGCTCGTTGAAATCTATCACACCAACCAAGATACAAATAAATCAAAATCAATATTTTACAAGTGTATAAAGTGCATAAATAAGCTACAATGAAACTTACTAATTGGAATACGGCCATTATGCCTGGGAAAAGAGAAGAGACCATCATCCCCAGCTCAGAATTCCCAGTTTCTTGAGTCAAAGCTAATGATTGCCTTTGAGAAAGTTGGTGCTCGGTTCATTGTTCGGATGCACCATGGTGTACACGTTCAGCAAGTCTAAAGCGCTAAAGGCAAGCTCTTACTAATGCATGAGCATGGCTACTGTAAGCATGATTTGGACGAAGTTCCTTAGCACCTACATGAAGGTGAGACGGCAGTGTGCCATCACTTCTTTTAACATCAGACTGATAGGAAACCAAAGCCCAACTTGGTGGATCATCTAGATTCGAATTGGTATTCAATTCCCATTGCCCTCAATCAGATTGGCATCCTTGTTAGGATTAAACCTCTCTATTTGGATGTCATTGAGAATGTCGTGGTTGGTCCTAAACTTGTTTAGGGCAGCATCGTTATGAACTAGCAGTTGAGCTCCTTTCAACTCCATGCTTTGTAAATAGAAGCAAAATAGTTAAGAACGAGCTCAACCAGAAACTGTGATGGGCACTAGGTTGCGGAGCTAGCTGAGCGCCCTGTGA
>BRYE01000019.1:122500-125000 GCA_030159115.1 Actinidia arguta var. hypoleuca
GTGCCGCAATGGACAAGAGAATTCAAATAGACTTAGTCATGGTGACCGGTGAAAATGTTTCTCATAATCAATTCCTTCTTTTTGAGTAAATCATTTGGTCAGCAATCTAGCTTTAAAAGTCTCAACTGAACCATTGGGTTATCTTTTCCTCTTCTAGACCCATTTATAACTAATGGGTTTAACATTGACAAATGGCTCTACAAGTTTTTAGACATGATTAAAGTACATAAACTCCATCTCAACTTTCATATCACTTTGTCAATTTTCCAAATCTTTGTCAAAAATAGCCTCGGTGTAGCTACTAGGATCCAAATCATATTCATCAGAGACAACCTCTCCTAAGAACATGAATCAGTTAGATGCCCTGACAATACTGCCACTACGACGTTACTCTCGTGTATCTAAAAGTGGTGAAGTAGTGATTTCTAGAATATCTTCCATTGGATTAGAACTTCCTTTAATAGCTCTCTAGGAGTATCAAATAATTCCCTAAGATAAAATCTATCAGTAGGCTTTTGGTCTATCATATAATTGTCCTCCAAAAAATTAGCATTAGTGTTCATTAATATTATCTGTTCTTTGAGATCATAAAACAACCAGTTTTTAGTTTCTTTAGGATATCCTACGAAATAGCATAATTAGGACTAGGTATCCATATTCCCAATAGTTTCCTTAAGCACATACGCTAGACATCCCCATATTCTGTAGTAAACTACACTAGCCTTGCTACTAGTCCACAACTCTACAAGAATGTTTAGAAAAACTTAGTTGAAACTGAGTTTAGAATGTAAGCCACCATTTCTAAAGCATATCCCTATAGGAACTTTGACAGATCAAAATAACTCATCATAGACCTCACCATATCTAAAAGAGTTTAGTTTCTTCTTTCTGCCACACCATTTTGCTGAGGCATAGCTGGTGTTGACAATTGAGATAAAATCTCATTATCCAACTTAGACTGATCAAAGTCTCAAGAGAGGTACTAATCACCTTGATTAGATTAAAGTGAATTTATGTTTTTATCTAATTATTTCTCCATTTCAGCTCGAATTTTTTTTAACTTTTCAAATGCTTCAGACTTATGGTGCAATAGATAAATATAACCATAACTTGAGTAATCATGAATAAAAGTAATGAAATACTCAAAACTCCCTTTGACCTTAACACTTATGGGGCTACACACATCTGTATGAATTAACTCTAATACAATTTTGAATCTACTGCCATTTGTCAAAAAGGGCCATTTGATCAATTTCCCTCTAAACATGATGCACAAGATGATATGGTTTGAATAGTCAAATAAGACAAATGGCCCTGTTTAACCAATCTATTAATTCTTTTTAAATTAATATGACCAAGTTTTAGATGCCAAAGGTATAATACCCCCAAACTATTAATTTTCTTCATTGATATTTTAATGTTGATTTTTATCATTTTCAGATCAAAGTGACCAATTGGGGATTGAGTTGTAACTAAAATCCTTAGTGGGAAGCACATGGGATTATTTCCCATTTGTGTCTTCGCCATTACACTCCAACACATACACAATCCACACACACCCATACGGAGAGAGAGAGAGAGAGAGAGAGAGAGAGAAAAGAAAAGGAGGAAGAATGAGAAGATTGGAGGGAGAAGAAGCTAAGAGACCCTTAACCCAAGCCAAGAGAAGTCATTGGAAGACACCATCAAGCTTGAAGAGAGGTGAGAAATTAACTCTCTATATATGTATATGTTATGTGTATAGGTTTGGAGGTTTTGGGGTTTTTGTTTTTGATGTACCTAGAAGAATTTAGATTTGTATTGGAGGACTCCTTTGTGTTCCAATTGGTTAAATCTCCACATTGAGAGATTGGAGAGTTAGGATAAAAATTCTCAAATTTATAAAAGTTAGGGTTTTGAGTTTTTGAATCTTAGATCCCTTTAGTTTTAATGGTCCTTTCTTCTCTAAATTGAGTTATTGTAGTCTCATTGAGTTATTTTTGTACCCTAGGAGCCTTGGGAGAGATTGGGTTATGTTTTAGGAAATTTAGGTGAATTTGAGAGTCCATATCTACTATTGCATACGCCCGACGTTCGAATGCCAGACTTAGAGTTCAAATGGTCCGAGCGCTTTGCCTTAACATTCGAACGACCCTTTTGGTGTTCGAACGGTAACCATTTTTGCCCTAGCATTTGAATGCCTCTGCGGAGCATTCAAACGCACAGAAAGGAAAAACCTAGACATTTTGCCTTAGTATTCGAACGCCTCTACGGAGCGATCGAACAGGGACTGTTAGTACTTAGCGTTCGAACGCCTCGAACGCCTCTACGGAGCGTTCGAACGATGACTGTTAGTACTTAGCGTTCGAACGCCTGTATGGAGCGTTCGAACACATAGAGAAGGGAAACCTAGTTGTTTTGTCTTAGCATTTGAATGTCTCTATAGAGCATTCGAATGGTGACTATTTAAAGACCTAGTGTTCGAATGGTAGTTCAAGGTATTCGAATGCCATCCTGAATT
>BRYE01000019.1:162500-165000 GCA_030159115.1 Actinidia arguta var. hypoleuca
CGCAAACTGACAATGGTATACAGAACAGAGGCGACAACATCGACTGGTGGTAGAGGAAAACAAGAAGAAAAGATGAAAAAGTGGAGAAAAAGAAACAACTGACAATATTTCAGCAACGGAAGAGCTGCCATCGGTGGCAAAAGCGGAAGAGGCTGACCAAGAGCAATGTGGTTCTGATACCAATAAGAAAATCAGAATAGAAGAGAATAATTTCTTATTTCATTCCATCAGAATATTGTAGAATTTATACATAAGGTAAAGGTAATAAAAATAAAAATAAAAATAAAATAAAATCTAATGCTGATAATAAGAAAACTAAATTAGAAAATTAGAAAACTACTAAAACTGAAAAATATCCTAGGATATTCCTAAATTATTTCAAAAGTAATGCTCTTAAATTCAAACTCATACTTCTCCCAAAGATTAAAAGGATGAAATTAGACTTAAAAAAGAAAAAGAAGAAGGAAAGATGAAATGAAGAATGTTACCTATTGAAGGATTGGTTTTCTTCGATTCTTGTGGCCAATGCGAGATAGGCCATTCCAACAATTTGAAGCTTCCTCTTGTTTTAGAATCTTTACTCAAGAATCGATCCATGAGGCTAACGCCTAAGAACATTGTCTCCTTCTGGAGCTCTTTTGAGGTAGACTGCTGCTTGAACAAAGTGCCATGCATGGACAAGTCAATCATTACATAATGAAAAGCATGGAGCAGTTCTTTTCTGTGATCAACTGTATAAATAACCCAATTAAAATTCAATGTTCTGCCAAGAAAAAAAAAGAAACGAAAGAAAATGAATGCATTATAAGCAACATATCAGAAAAAATATCAATCTAAGGTTTCTGATGACACTAAGAGACATCATTCCAAATTAGCCTCCACTCACAAGGGGAAAAGCACTACTCTGTAATTCACTTGTGAGTTACAGTATCAGTTTATTACTTAACTGATAAGAAGTGAAATAATTGTGGAAATGCGTTCATGAATTTTATATGTCAACCACCAGAGTTCTATCAAAATTCAGATTACTAAAAATGGTGTAGGCTTTTCTAAGTTAAGACGATGGTTGACCCAAGCAACTGTTTTCGCAGTACATCCAGGTTAATAAAATCATAAAACATTAAATGAGAAGTTTTTTTTTGGTGGCATGGCAGGGAATGGTTACATATAGCGTTGAGTGTGTGGTACAGATTTAGCAGTACAAAATGGGACTGATGCAGAGTTAACAATGGAAGATGAAACTGAGGAAAAAGAGGCTATATAAATACCTCTATAAACAGTCATTTGGAATTAATGAAAAATTCAGAATGACACAAGCCCCAGTCTTAGCTATGCCTGATTTTTTGAGACCTTTTGTATTGGATACAGATGCTTATAATCACATTATTGGAGCTGTGTTAATGCAGGATACCATCCAATTGCTTTTTTCAGTAAAAAGATGTCTGGCAGAATGAGTGTAGCCTCTACGTATGTGAGAGAATTTGTAACGCCCCGCAACCCGATCTATGCGGATCGACGGTACATCACCGGTCGGCGGCTTGCCGCCAAGGCCTACTTATCTTTAACTTGTGCATACTCATTCAAATTGGTATAATTTTTCTTTTTCGAAAGCGTCATAATACTAAAAATAATAAAGTAGAGTGTGCACACTGTATACAGAGCTGTGCCTAAGTTTTAAACTTTCTACATACATCACATGGCCAAATTAAGTTATGCATGACATGGCCATACATCACTACATAATATAGGGTCTAGCCCTTACCAAAAAACATAAGACTATTGGCCACAAAACTAAAGTCTACTTGCTATCTTATTCTTACTGCTCCTCGGACTGGTCTCCTGAAAAGGTTTTCGAAAACGTAAGCTAAAAGCTTAGTGATTAACAACAGATGCATGAACATAAAATACCATGGATTATTTCATAACATACTTATATCATTTAACTTAAACATGTGAGCATACATATCTTTTCTGAAAATATAAACTTTCATAAACTTGAAGCTCACAGAATCTTGGTATACTTGCTTTTGTACTCGTACATATCATATACTAAAACTATGACAACTCGGCTGAACTGGATGACCATATAGGTCGGGTGGCTCTTTTGGCCAGAGATATCTCACTTTGTAGATGGAACTTATTTTATGTCCCCCATCTATCTTAGGACCTTAGGCTAGATTAAAATCCCACCACGGGGGACCCCGAGTGTCACTATACTTGCTTATCTTGAACATACTTAGTTTTTCTTATAAATCATGCATCCATGGATTTCAATACATAGCATAGTAACATTGCGTACTTTGAAAGGCATGGCATTCATATTTAGAATATAATCATTGATGCATTAAAAGCATGAAAAAACGGTTACATATAACATAATACGTATTGAAAACACTTTTGAAGATACATAGGTTTTTTCCATGGCATCATGTTACTCACCTTGGTTTCCTTGGCTAAGTGCTACACTTGGCGTTCCTACACATATAGGACATACGATACA
>BRYE01000019.1:177500-180000 GCA_030159115.1 Actinidia arguta var. hypoleuca
AATTCAATTAACCCTAAATATTATGAGATTTACCCAAGTTTTTTTGGGTTCAATACACTTTTCCCCCTAAAATTTTCACGTTTTTTCCAATAGCCTTTTAAGGTTTATTTTTTCGTACATTGACCCTTAAAGTTATGTGTTTTTCCTAATTTGCTTATGCCACCTAATTCCGTCCAATATTATAAAGGAATTGACACGTAGGTGCTACATCATTCCATATGGCAACAAGTGTATCTCCTGCTCACATGAAAATATAACATTTTATGTTTAACGAAAGTATTAAAATGACAACTTTCAATAGTTTAAATGAACAAATTGACTAGATTTTTAGTTTAGGGGTTAAGTGACGTCGAACAATAGTTTAAGGGGTGAAATTCAATCAACCCTAAATATTATGAAATTACCTCAAGTTTTTTGGGTTAACTACACTTTGCCCCTAAAAATTTCACATTTTTGCTACTAGCCTTTAAAGTTTATTTTTTCGTACATTGACCATTAAAGTTGTGTTATTCCCAATTTGCTTCTGCCACCTAATTCCGTCCAATACTATAAACAAACTGACAAGTAAGTGCCACATCATGCCATATGGCAACACGCGTAACACCTAACTCCCCCTGCCCCCCTCTCTCTAGACCACCATGGAAGACCCTTCTTCTTTTTCTTTTTTTGTTATCTTCTTTTTCTTTTCCTTGCAATCATTTTTTTATTTTTTCCCGCCAATCATTTTTTTGTTTTCCCTCCAATCAAGCAATTTTAACCCCCTAACAAAAATTATTTATCTAAAAATCGATGAAGAGGCTACTATATAGTCAAGTGCGGTTAAAAAAAAAGAAGAGAAAAAATGGATAGCAAAATGATGTAGTTATTATATGTCTCCAAGAAAGTGCCTTACTTAAAAGGTAATGCCTCATTACATACTGATAAGGCAGCTTTTGTAAAAGTGCTCTTTAAAAAATGTCACAAAATTATCGGATAAAAAATATTATTTTGCATAATGAAATTGTGTTCCAATGAAGAGGTTTTCTAAAGCTGATAGAGCCTAAACTTTATAAGAATGATACCATAGACAAGCAGAAAAACATCAACAGTTTTGATCGCCATGATTGTGTCGTGGTCTTGTGACTTCTATATAGTCAATTACAACACAAGACTTAGTTTACAGACTAGTAGGTTGAACATATGGAATTAAAAGGCAACTGCAGAGCTAATTTTTATAATACTCAATCCGAACTATTACGATTTCATGTCCCACTAATTTTATCATTTTCACTAAAATCAAAGATCATCGAATATCGGTGATCGTGTGATTAAATCACCTTTAACGTATCCCCAGGCATTAAAGACTTATAATGGACGACTTGAGCACCACTTGAATTCTTTTTGGTCAATCAGAACCATCTATCTGTTACATATTATGAAGTACATCAATTGTAATCAAAATAAATTTGATTGTATATCGATAGAAATTTAAGTAGACAAAAAATATCATTCAAATAATAAATTTTGTCCCGATCAAGATGCATTCTAAACTTAATCGAGTCAAATTTTTACGATAACAAATTAATCAAATACCACAACAAAATCAACGATCTCGATTATCATGATTGTTTAATACCCCAACTTTTAATTAATTTTACCTTATTATAGTAAGGAAAAATATATAAATACACTGATAGAATTTTGGTAAATATTTGAGATTTTTACGATAACAAAATTTTTATCTGAATTGTTTTCCTGATAAAACGGAATAGAAAGCCGAACACATGTCCCACTTGTGGGACATATGTCAACCATGCATGGGATAGACCATGGAGAACCATGAGGACCACATGATGGGGGTGGCTCATCACTAGCCCCATTAACTAAGTCCAAAATGTTGGACTTATTGGGAATTATATACCCACACGTTCAAATATTTAATTATTATTTAGAATGAGAATTTATTTTATCATATATTGGATGTTGTTCTTATATATTATGTGATGATATGTCTCTAAGTTATCGAAAGATACAACAAATGTGTAAAAATAAGATTTACACATAGGAGATATTAATCATTGATCCTAATAACTTTTTTAATTCGTAGTCGGTGATGAGTTTGGATGTCTCATCTACAAAGACTATAATACTGTTAATCTCTATGTGATAGGATGGCTTATCTGAACCATTAGAGTAGGTGACTCTAGGTTAAAATATTGATGTATTATGGAATGCACTAAACCGGATCATTGTAAGAAAGTAATTCATACAAAACTATCATTTAATGATGAAATCTTATATACACTATTTGTAATTGACTTTTGATCCTGAGAGAATGGGGAACTCAAGTTATTGACATTGATCACTTTGATTGTTCAATGAGTGAGGTTAACTGATGTCAACACCTCGGTATTTTGGGTGGTCATTATTAGGTCGGTGGAAATACTTAATTCTTAGGATGGAATCTCTCTTTTTTGGGAGAGAGAGGGTATCACTTATGAGTTAGTTCATTAGTTTAGTC
>BRYE01000019.1:185000-187500 GCA_030159115.1 Actinidia arguta var. hypoleuca
AAGATACATAGGTTTTGTCCATGGCATTGTGTTACTCACCTTGGTTTCCTTGGCTAAGTGCTACACTTGGCGTTCCTACACATATATGACATACGATACAAAATGTCAATACTATGATCGAAAAGGTTTTAAAACTAATATAACAACTCTCGACTTGACTAAAGGTATCCCCGCTCAAGGATAACCTACGCCCTAGGGCGACACTCCTAGGAATAGGTTTAAGGATCCTAGGTTGACTATTAATGGCCAAAGGCAACACTTGTCTATAGTTCCCTCATCGCATCCCATTTACCTCACGACAATAAATATACCTCCTAGGTCAATATCATTTGAAAATAGACTTAATGACCTTCAATTTGGTAGGTCATGAGTTTGAGACGCATCCCAAATAAAGAAGTTATGCTCAATTGAATAAGGACTAATTTCTAAAGAAAATTGTGTTGTTGGTAAAAGCTTAGGTCGACTTTAAACTTCAATATCTCATAATATATATGGAATTAAATTTTAAACTTTATATGGTTAGAAAGGTCTACGAGTCTATTTTTCAACGCTTCAAACGGTGTCTCAATACGAATTTTCTAGAGAAAGTTATGCCCGTTTTACAAAACAGTGTCTGGGCTGAAAATGGTCTGGCGTTCGAACGTGGCGTTCGAATGTCAGGCGTTCCAACGTGGCGTTCCAACGCCTAGGCAAAAATGAAAATCCTAACTCTGGACGTTCCAACGTGGCGTTCCAACACCAGGCGTTCCAACGTGGCGTTCCAACGCCTGGGCAAAAATAAAAATCCTAACTCTGGACGTTCCAACGTGGCGTTCCAACGCCTGGGCGTTCCAACGTGGCGTTCCAACGCCTGGGCAAAAATGAAAATCCTAAATCTGGACGTTCCAACGTGGCGTTCCAACGCCTGGGCGTTCCAACGTGGCGTTCCAACGCCAGTCGCGCGCAGCAGCAGAATTGGCACAAAACTTGTCAAAAACCTATCCAATCTTAACTCAAAACTTCACCAAAGTTTTTATGGCTCAACTACACACTCAAGAGACAACAATAACTCAAACTCAAATCTCAAAACTAACCCTAGCATGGTAGATCTAAGGTTAAAGTTTCAAAAACCCTAACATTTAGAAATTTGGGATTTTTGTTTCTAGCATTTAATTTCTTTGAATTGAGCTTCAATATGCTTCAATTGGGACTTAAGGGAGTCCTCTAAACTCAACATTGGGCTTACTAAAAACATCTAAGGCATAACCTAATTTCTTCAACTTATACATATACATAAAAATAGGTTTTTCTCACCTCCTCAAGCTTGGTAGAGCTTTCAATGGCTTCCCTTAGGCTTGGATTTGGGACTCTCTATCCAAGTTTCTCCTTCTCTTCCTTTCTTCTTCTTCCTTTCTTTCTTCTTCTCTCTCTCTCTCTCTCTCCGAATTTTTCGTGTGTGTGTGTGTTTGGCTTGGTGTTTTGAAAGAAACACATGGGATTCAATCCCATGTGCCCACCTTCACCCTTTTCTTGTTACAACCTTCCTCCTAATTGGTCATTTAATCTATTTTGGTCACTTTTGACCACTTTGACCATAAAATACTTACAATTAGGTCCTAATAGGATTAAATCTTTACATTAAGACATGAATAAAGGAAATTTATGAGTTCGGGGTATTACATAATCACTTTCCTTTTGTGATGATTTTTTTCCGCCACCTATTGGTTTCAGATAAATTGGGTGACAAAATAAGCTTCTTTACACATTCACTTTCCTTTTGTGAGAAAGTTTTTTCATCGCCTACTAATTTCAAGTTTTTAGAGTGCCACATTAAAATGGAGGGAACATATTAATGACAGAAAAAAAATAAGTCCTCACCTAAACTTTTTGTCGTCCAATCGTTTAGTGACGAAATTTATATTTTTGTCACTAATGGGCAATATATGGTAAAAAAAAAAAGATTTCATCACCTTAAATGTTTCTTCCCTCCTAAATGATGACAAAATAATTTTTTTCTCACAAATGAACATATTTAGTGATGAATTTTACCTTCGTCACGGACATTTCGTCATTGTTTCATATTTTTCTTGTACTGATTCTTAAAATACTTTAAAAACGGCTTTCATTTATAACTATTTGTGCGAGTCCTTATTTTCTTTGATCTCAAGCTCATCATCCATTATCAGTTATAAGCATTAATACGATCAATCCGTTTACGCATTATGCTCAATGAATTTCTATCTTCCGTTTATTAATTGTTGCCTACAATATATGTATTTACGGTTCTTGGAATTGAATATAGATTGATGGTCTTTATGGAAGGCGTTTTACTATTCTTCTACCAAGTATTCCCTTTCTTAATTTACACATAATCGCAATAGAAATATCAAGATTGGACCTCTTCCCATTAGTGTAATTTTCCTGTTGACAAACAATATGGGTACTTATCAATTTGTGTTCTCGCAGCAGATCGGGTATTGCTCCAGCCTTCCATCTCTTTTTATTTATTTTTGTGTTGGGT
>BRYE01000019.1:190000-217500 GCA_030159115.1 Actinidia arguta var. hypoleuca
AACATAAATGGTAAATATCATTATTTACTGGAAGAAAAAATGAGAGACAATCTTATGAAACCTAAATATGAAGGTTTCTTAAGATGGCATAGAAAATATTTTAAAAATGATATTGAATATCTTAAAAAAGAGTATTATCTTCATTTGTAGGAAATTGAAACGATGTTACATTTTTCTAAGTGGTTTATAACTACTTATTTCAGTAAGGAACAATTTTCTTATATAAAAGAAAATAGTTATATTGAGCAAAGTATTTTAGTTTTAGAAGATTATTATAGAACATGGAATACTACTGATAAAAAAATTATTCAGTCAATTCATCCTCCTACAGCCTCTTTAGCTATAGAATATTCTTCTAATAGTTCTTGAGATCCTATTCCTTTTGAAGCAACTGCTTATATTCTCCCTATAAGAGATAAAACAAAGTAATAAAATTATTAAACAAAATAGTTTCACAAATTTAAATTTACATACAATAAGTCAACAGTTGTCTAGAGTTGAAAATCAAGTTAAAAGTCTGATAAAAGGAAAAGAAAAGAATATTTATTCTCCCATAAAAATTGAACCAATCAATATTGAACCACCTTTAAATATCTCTAAATTTAATGAATTTTTAAAAGAATTACAAGAGAAAATGAAAGGATTACAAATTAATATGCTTCAAGCCAAATTCTTTGAGAACATATCAGGTGAAGAAAAGGAAGATCTTGAAAAAATATTTCAAGACCTCCAATATAATAATGAGATTAATTAAATTGATTATAATCCAAATAAATTTGATAGTAGTTATATTGGATCTTCTGGGCACTATTATCCTAAGCCAACTCCTTAAGATATATTATATGAATAAAATTATTATCATACTCAATTATCTTATTTTGGCGGTCAAATTTATTGTTGGAATATTGATGGTATGATAGAATATCAAATTCTCATAGTAATGCATTAGATGATGATGTATGCTACTGCTTGTCAAGAAAATAACAATGATGACAAGTTTATAGCCTTAATGATTATATCATGATTTTTATAGCATCTTTGAAAGGTTAACGGGATAGTTATCTCACTCCTCATCAAAGGACATAAATATTACAATCTGTTAAAACAGAAACTAATGAATCAGGTCAACTAATTCAAACACCTGATGCTCTTTATACTCTAGTTCAATCTATCCTGTATCATTTTGTAGGATCAGTAAACAATAATGATAAAAGTCACAGATATTTACTTCAAAATCGGTTCGGTTTGGTTTGGTTCTGTCCATGATTTTGGAATACAAAACTAGAATCGGACCTTGCAGACCAATTCCATTTTTTTGAACCAGAATCAGACCAATAGCTCTAGTCTATTTCCACGATTCAATCGGTTCCTTGTGCACCCCTACTAAATGTTAATACCACTGAACACGTGACTTGCTCTCATTTGGCACAACTAACTTGCACCACAACACACATCTGACTTGCACTAACTACGCAAATAACTTGCACCCTTGTCATGAAGGACTTCCACTGGCCACACAGATGACTTCCACCCCAGAAACTTGACTTGCACTCATGCTTATTTGAGTGGATGCAAGTCCTTTGTGCTCAGGGTGCAAGTCATCTGTGTACTTGATGCAAGTTAAATGTGTGGGATATAAGCTTTTTCAAAACTAAAGTAAAACCATCTAGAAAAGTTAATCCTTTTCAATCACGATTTGCAAAGTGTTCAACTTTTTGTGTGATTAGAAGCTAGTGAATTGAGTGAATAGTGTAAGTGATACGAGTGTGGGTGCAAGTGAAATATGTGGGAAAAAATTTGGACGTTTTCACTTATTTCATTTGCAGCCCTCACTCATATCACTTGCACTTGTCACATAACTCACTTGAACCCGATTGCATAAAAAGTTGGACCGTTTTCAGATAAAGATTGTACAAGTCTCAATACTTGTAATTTTTTTATTTAATATTTTATATAAGTTAATTTTTGTTGGAGAGTAATTAAGGTGTAAAAAGTGCATTCAAGTATGTAAAATTGTATTAAAACATGTGAAAAGTTAATTAAAAATCTAGCAGTTTTTATATTATGTGCACTCTAACCATCTAACATTTTCTTTTTTTATTTTCTTGTTCATCTTGTCAAGACAAACTGAAAAATTAAATATTTTGACAAAAATGAAGTACATTACAAAGAAAAGTGTTTCAAAAAATAGCTAAAATATGCATCACTCTCCTTCAATGAAATAATTATGAAAAAGAATTTATCTTTCGGGTGAAAATCAACCAATTTTGTTTATATTATTTTTTGGATTTTTTATTAATTATTTATTAAATAATTTTATGGTTTCAATTGAAGAAAAAATACAATAAAGTTAGATATGATAATTTTATAAAGGAAAAAACATAAAGAAAAGTCAGAGAGTGAGAGAGTTGGACTATTATTCACTTACCGCTAACATGATCGTTGAGAAGAGTCAAATGAGGGCATTTCAGTCTTTCAATCTCAGATTCCATAAGTATGAAATCATTGTCCCAAGTTCCCACATCTATATTAACTTTTATAATCTAAAATACGTGTTACAATCCTAGGTTAGAATTTATATTTCTTGACATATTCAAGAAAAACTTGTGTATTAAAAGCAAGAAAAAATATTCAAAAATATACGTATTTGTGCATGTATAAGAAAGAGATCTTTAGGTTGGGTTTGTGTTACAGACATAACAACTAAAGAGATTGTCAAATTAGTGGAAGACGAGATAGAGAAGAAATCTAAGAAAGAAGATGTTAAGAGATCAATAAGACCTAGAAAAAGACAAGTATGGATGAAGCATTATATCATGTAAAGTTGTAGGAAGTAGTACTAATAAAGTAGTGACAAATAGTTGGTTTCTTTGTAAAACAGTTACAATTTATAAGCATTGCAGCTGAGTTAGTTAAAAAGAATTTCGTGGTTATTTGTTTTCTTGAAATAACTAATCAAGAAAGTAACTTCTAAGCTAAGTGGATACATTTCTAATGAATTAATTGAGAATATAAAAATACCGATTTCTTTCTTGAATTCTTAAGGGCCGTCTCTAGCTCGAATAGAGAACAACAACTCTGTTTTGAATAGAGCTTCTAAGGGTAAAACTTCTTCACATTGTAGTCGAAGAGATTGTCAAAATAGTGGAAGACGAGATGCAGAGGAAATCTGAGAAAGAATATGTTGATAGATCAAACAAGGCTTAGAAAAAGACCAGTATGGATGAAGAATTATATCATGTAAAGTTATAGGAAGTATTACTCATAAAGTAGTGGCAAAATAGTTAGTTTGTTAGTAAAATAGTTACAATTTGTAAAATCTGCAGCTGAGTTAGTTAGAAAGAAGTTAGTGGTTATTTGTTTTCTTAAAATAACTAATCAAGAATGTCACTTCTAAGTTAGCTGGATAAATACATTTGTAATGAATCAATTGAGATTATGAAATTACCAATTTCTTTTTTGAATTCTTGAGTAGCTGTATCTAGCTTGAATAGAGAACAATAACTCTGTTTTGAATAGAGCTTCTAAGGGTAAAGATTGTTCTTCACATTGCAGTTGAAGAGATTGCCAAAATAGTGGAAGACGAGACAAAGAACAAATCTAATAAAGAAGATGTTGAGATATCAACAAGGCTTAGAAAAAGATTAATATGGATGAAGGATTATATCATGTAAACTTGTAGGAAGTAGTACTAGTAAAGTAGTGGCATAATAGTTAGTTTGTTAATAAAATAGTTACAATTCGTAAGAGCTGCATCTAAGTTAGTCAAAAAGAAGTTAATGGTTATTTGTTTTCTTGAAATAACTAATCAAGAACGTAACTTCTAAGCTAGCTGGATAAATACATTTTTAATGAATCAATTGAGGATATGAAAAATACCAATTTCTTTTTTGAATTCTTGAGTAGTATTATCTATCTTGAATAGAGAACAACTCTGTTTTGAACTGAGCTTCTAAGGGTAAAGATTGTTCTTCACATTGTAGTTGAAGAGATTGTCAAAATAGTGGAAGACGAGATGAATAGAAAATCTGAGAAAGAAGATGCTGAGAGATCAAACAAGGCTTAGAAAAAGACCAATATGGATGAAGGATTATATCATGTAAAGTTATAGGAAGTAGTACTAATAAAGTAGTGAAAAAATAGTTAGTTTATTAGTAAAATAGTTATAATTTGTAAAATCTACAGCTGAGTTAGTTAGAAATAAGTTAGTGGTTATTTATTTTCTTAAAATAACTAATCAAGAACGTCATTTCTAAGCTAGCTGGATAAATACGTTTGTAACGAATCAATTGAGGATATGAAATTACCCCTTTCTTTTTTGAATTCTTTAGTAGTCGTATCTAGCTTGAATAGAGAACAATAACTCTATTTTGAACAGAGCTTCTAAGGGTAAAGATTGTTCCTCACATTGCAGTTGAAAAGATTGTCAAAATAGTGGAAGACGAGACAAAGAACAAATCTAATAAAGAAGAGGTTGAGAGATCAACAAGGCTTAGAAAAAGATCAATATGGATTAAGGATTATATCATGTAAAGTTGTAGGAAGTAGCACTAGTAAAGTAGTGGTAAAATAGTTCGTTTGTTAACAAAATAGTTACAATTTGTAAGAGCTCCAGCTAAGTTAGTTAAAAAGAAGTTAGTGGTTATTTGTTTTCTTGAAATAACTAATCAGGAACGTAACTTCTAAGCTAGCTGGATAAATAAATTTGTAATGAATCAATTAGGATATGACAATACCGATTTCTTTTTTGAATTCTTGAGTAGTCGTATCTAGCTTGAATAGAGAACAACAACTGTGTTTTGAACAGAGCTTCTAAGGGTAAAGATTATTCTTCACATTGCAGTTGTAGAGATTGTCAAAATAGTGGAAGACGAGACAAAGAACAAATCTAATAAAAAAGATGTTGAGAGATCAACAAGTCTTAGAGAAAGATCAATATGGATGAAGGATTATATCATGTAAAGTTGTAGAAAGTAGCACTAGTAAACTAGCGGCAACATAGTTAGTTTGTTAATAAAATAGTCACAATTTGTAAGAGCTGCAGCTAAGTTAATTAAAAAGAAGTTCGTGGTTATTTGTTTTCTTGAAATAACCAATCAAGAACGTAACTTCTAACCTAGGTAGATACATTGGTATTGAATTAATTGAGAATATGAAAATACCGAATGTTTTCTTGAATTCTAAACGGTCATCTCTAGCTTGAAGATAGAACAACAATTCTATTTTGAATAGAGCATCTAAAGGTAAAACTTCTTCACATTGTAGTTAAAGAGATTGTCAAAATAGTGGAAGACGAGATGGAGAGAAAATCTGAGAAAGAAGATGCTGAGAGATCAAACAAGGCTTAGAAAAATACCAGTATGGATGAAGGATTATATCATGTAAAGTTATAGGAAGTAGTACTAATAAAGTAGTGGCAAAATAGTTAGTTTGTTAGTAAAATAGTTACAATTTGTAAAAGCTGCAGCTGAATTAGTTAGAAAGAAGTTAGTGGTTATTTATTTTCGTAAAATAACTAATCAAGAACGTAACTTCAAAGCTAGCTGGATAAATACATTTGTAATGAATCAATTGAGGATCTGAAAATACCGATTTCTTTTTTGAATTCTTGAGTAGTCGTATCTAGCTTGAATAGAGAACAACAACTTTGTTTTGAACAGAGCTTCTAAGTTAAAGATTGTTGTTCACATTGCAGTTGAAGAGATTGTCAAAATAGTGGAAGACGGGACAAAGAACAAATCTAATAAAGAAGATGTTGAAAGATCAACAAAGCTTAGAAAATGGTCAATATGGATGAAGGATTATATCATGTAAAGTTGTAGGAAGTAACACTAGTAAAGTAGTGGCAAAATAGTTAGTTTGTTAATAAAATAGTTACAATTCGTAAGAGTTGCAGCTAAGTTAGTTGAAAAGAAATTAGTGATTATTTGTTTTCTAGAAATAAGTAGTCAAGAACGTAACTTCTAAGCTAGGTGGATACATTTTTAAAGAATTAATTGAGAATATGAAAATACCGATTTCTTTTTTGAATTCTTAATGGTCGTCCCTAGCTCGAATAGATAACAACAACTCTATTTTGAATAGAACTTCTAGGGGTAAAACTTCTTCACATTGTAGTTGAAGAGATTGTCAAAATAGTGGAAGATTAGATGAAGAGGAAATCTGAGAAAGAAGATGCTGAGAGATCAAACAAGGCTTAGAAAAATACCAGTATGGATGAAGGATTATATCATGTAAAGTTATAGGAAGTAGTACTAATAAAGTAGTGGCAAAATAGTTAGTTTGTTAGTAAAATAGTTATAATTTGTAAAAGCTGCAGCTGAATTAGTTAGAAAGAAGTTAGTGGTTATTTATTTTCGTAAAATAACTAATCAAGAACGTAACTTCAAAGCTGGCTGGATAAATACATTTGTAATGAATCAATTGAGGATCTGAAAATACCGATTTCTTTTTTGAATTCTTGAGTAGTCGTATCTAGCTTGAATAGAGAACAACAACTTTGTTTTGAACAGAGCTTCTAAGTTAAAGATTGTTGTTCACATTGCAGTTGAAGAGATTGTCAAAATAGTGGAAGACGGGACAAAGAACAAATCTAATAAAGAAGATGTTGAAAGATCAACAAAGCTTAGAAAATGGTCAATATGGATGAAGGATTATATCATGTAAAGTTGTAGGAAGTAACACTAGTAAAGTAGTGGCAAAATAGTTAGTTTGTTAATAAAATAGTTACAATTCGTAAGAGTTGCAGCTAAGTTAGTTGAAAAGAAATTAGTGATTATTTGTTTTCTAGAAATAAGTAGTCAAGAACGTAACTTCTAAGCTAGGTGGATACATTTTTAAAGAATTAATTGAGAATATGAAAATACCGATTTCTTTTTTGAATTCTTAATGGTCGTCCCTAGCTCGAATAGATAACAACAACTCTATTTTGAATAGAACTTCTAGGGGTAAAACTTCTTCACATTGTAGTTGAAGAGATTGTCAAAATAGTGGAAGATTAGATGAAGAGGAAATCTGAGAAAGAAGATGCTGAGAGATCAAACAAGGCTTAGAAAAATACCAGTATGGATGAAGGATTATATCATGTAAAGTTATAGGAAGTAGTACTAATAAAGTAGTGGCAAAATAGTTAGTTTGTTAGTAAAATAGTTATAATTTGTAAAAGCTGCAGCTGAATTAGTTAGAAAGAAGTTAGTGGTTATTTATTTTCGTAAAATAACTAATCAAGAACGTAACTTCAAAGCTGGCTGGATAAATACATTTGTAATGAATCAATTGAGGATCTGAAAATACCGATTTCTTTTTTGAATTCTTGAGTAGTCGTATCTAGCTTGAATAGAGAACAACAACTTTGTTTTGAACAGAGCTTCTAAGTTAAAGATTGTTGTTCACATTGCAGTTGAAGAGATTGTCAAAATAGTGGAAGACGGGACAAAGAACAAATCTAATAAAGAAGATGTTGAAAGATCAACAAAGCTTAGAAAATGGTCAATATGGATGAAGGATTATATCATGTAAAGTTGTAGGAAGTAACACTAGTAAAGTAGTGGCAAAATAGTTAGTTTGTTAATAAAATAGTTACAATTCGTAAGAGTTGCAGCTAAGTTAGTTGAAAAGAAATTAGTGATTATTTATTTTTTAGAAATAAGTAGTCAAGAACGTAACTTCTAAGCTAGGTGGATACATTTTTAAAGAATTAATTGAGAATATGAAAATACCGATTTCTTTTTTGAATTCTTAATGGTCGTCCCTAGCTCGAATAGATAACAACAACTCTATTTTGAATAGAACTTCTAGGGGTAAAACTTCTTCACATTGTAGTTGAAGAGATTGTCAAAATAGTGGAAGATTAGATGAAGAGGAAATCTGAGAAAGAAGATGCTGAGAGATCAAACAAGGCTTAGAAAAATACCAGTATGGATGAAGGATTATATCATGTAAAGTTATAGGAAGTAGTACTAATAAAGTAGTGGCAAAATAGTTAGTTTGTTAGTAAAAAAATTACAATTTGTAAAAGCTGCAGCTGAGTTAGTTAGAAAGAAGTTAGTGGTTATTTATTTTCTTAAAATAACTAATCAAGAACGTCACTTCTAAGTTAGCTAGATAAATACATTTGTAATGAATCAATTGAGCATATGAAATTAACGATTACTTTTTTGAATTCTTGAGTAGCCGTATCTAGCTTGAATAGAGAACAACAACTCTGTTTTGAACAGAGCTTCTAAGGGTAAAGATTGTTCTTCACATTGCAGTTGCAGAGATTGTCAAAATAGTGGAAGACGAGATAAAGAACGAATCTAATGAAGAAGATGTTGAGAGATCAACAAAGCTTAGAAAAATATCAATATGGATTAAGGATTATATCATGTAAAGTTATAGGAAATAGTAATAATAAAGTAATGGAAAAATAGTTTGTTTGTTAATAAAATAGATACAATTTGCAAAAGCTGGAGCTAAATTAGTTAGAAAGAAGTTAGTGGTTATTTATTTTCGTAAAATAACTAATCAAGATCGTAACTTTAAAGCGAGCTGGATAAATACATTTGTAATGAATCAATTGAGGATATGAAAATACCAATTTCTTTTTTGAATTCTAGAGTAGTCGTATCTAGCTTAAATAGAGAACAACAACTCTATTTTGAACAGAGCTTCTAAGTTAAAGATTGTTCTCCACAATGCAGTTGAAGAGATTGTCAAAATAGTGGAAGACGAGACAAAGAACAAATCTAATAAAGAAGATGTTGAGAGATCAACAAGGCTTAGAAAAAGATCTGCATGGATGAAGGATTATATCATGTAAAGTTGTGGGAAGTAGCACTAGTAAAGTAGCGGCAAAATAGACAGTTTGTTAATAAAATAGTTACAATTTGTAAGAGCTCCAGCTAAGTTAGTTAAAAAGAAGTTAGTGGTTATTTGTTTTCTTGAAATAACTAATCAGGAACGTAACTTCTAAGCTAGCTGGATAAATAAATTTGTAATGAATCAATTAGGCTATGACAATACCGATTTTTTTTTGAATTCTTGAGAAGTCGTATCTAGCTTGAATAGAGAACAACAACTCTATTTTGAACAGAGCTTCTAAGTTAAAGATTGTTCTCCACAATGCAGTTGAAGAGATTGTCAAAATAGTGGAAGACGAGACAAAGAACAAATCTAATAAAGAAGATGTTGAGAGATCAACAAGGCTTAGAAAAAGATCTGCATGGATGAAGGATTATATCATGTAAAGTTGTGGGAAGTAGCACTAGTAAAGTAGCGGCAAAATAGACAGTTTGTTAATAAAATAGTTACAATTTGTAAGAGCTCCAGCTAAGTTAGTTAAAAAGAAATTAGTGGTTATTTGTTTTCTTGAAATAACTAATCAGGAACATAACTTCTAACCTAGCTGGATAAATAAATTTGTAATGAATCAATTAGGATATAACAATACCGATTTCTTTTTTGAATGCTTGAGTGGTCGTATCTAGCTTGAATAGAGAACAACAACTCTGTTTTGAACAGAGCTTCTAGGGGTAAAACTTCTTCACATTGTAGTTGAAGAGATTGTCAAAATAGTGGAAGACTAGATGAAGAGGAAATCTGAGAAAGAAGATGCTGAGAGATCAAACAAGGCTTAGAAAAATACCAGTATGAATGAAGGATTATATCATGTAAAGTTATAGGAAGTAGTATTAATAAAGTAGTGGCAAAATAGTTAGTTTGTTAGTAATATGCTTACAATTTGTAAAAGCTGCAGCTGAGTTAGTTAGAAAGAAGTTAGCGGTTATTTAATTTCTTAAAATAACTAATCAAGAATGTCACTTCTAAGCTAGCTGGATAAATACGTTTATAATGAATCAATGGAGGATATGAAATTACCAATTTTTTTTTTGAATTCTTGAGTATCCGTATCTAGCTTGAATAGAGAATAACCACACTATTTTGAAAAGAGCTTCTAAGGGTAAAGATTGTTCTTCACATTGAAGTTGAATAGATTGTCAAAATAGTGAAAGACGAGACAAAGAACAAATTTAATAAAGAAGATGTTGAGAGATCAACAACGCTTAGAAAAAGATCAATATGGATTAAGAATTATATCATGTAAAGTTGTAGGAAGTAGAACTAGTAAAGTAGTGGTAAAATAGTTCGTTTGTTAACAAAATAGTTACAATTTGTAAGAGCTCCAGCTAAGTTAGTTAAAAAGAAGTTAGTGGTTATTTGTTTTCTTGAAATAACTAATCAGGAACGTAACTTCTAAGCTAGCTGGATAAATAAATTTGTAATGAATCAATCAGGATATGACAATACCGATTTCTTTTTTGAATTCTTGAGTGGTCGTATCTAGCTTGAATAGAGAACAACAACTCTATTTTGAACAGAGCTTCTAAGGGTAAAGACTGTTCTTCACATTGTAGTTGAAGAGATTCTCAAAATAGAGGAAGACGCGACAAAGAAAAAATCTAATAAAGAAGATGTTGAGAGATCAACAAGGCTTAGAAAAAAATCAATATGGATGAAGGATTATATCATGTAAAGTTGTAGGAAGTAGCACTAATAAAGTAGCGGCAAAATAGTTAGTTTGCTAATAAAATAGTTACAATTTGTAAGAGCTTCAGCTAAGTTAGTTGAAAAGAAGTTAGTGGTTATTTGTTTTCTTGAAATAACTAGTCAAGAACGTAACTTCTAAGCTAGGTGGATACATTTGTAATGAATTATTTGAGAATATGAAAATACCAATTTCTTTCTTTAATTCTTAAGGGCCGTCTCTAGCTTGAATAGAGAACAACTACTCTATTTTGAACAAAGCTTCTAAGGGTAAAACTTCTTCACATTGCAGTTGAAGAAATTGTCAAAATAGTGAAAGACGAGATGGAGAGGAAATCTCAGAAAGAAGATGCTGAGAGATCAAACAAAGCTTAGAAAAATACTAGTATGGATGAAGGATTATATCACGTAAAGTTATAGGAAGTAGTACTAATAAAGTAGTGGCAAAATAGTTAGTTTGTTCGTAAAATAGTTACAATTTGTAATATCTGAAGCTGAGTTAGTTAAAAAGAAGTTAGTGGTAATTTGTTTTCTTAAAATAACTAATCAAGAACGTCATATCTAAGTTAGCTGGATAAATACATTTGTAATGAATGAATTGAGATTATAAAATTACCGATTTCTTTTTTGAATTCTTGAGTAGTCGTATCTAGCTTGAATGGAGAACAACAACTCTGTTTTGAAAAGAGCTTCTAAGGGTAAAGATTGTTCTTCACATTGTAGTTGAAGAGATTCTCAAAATAGAGGAAGACGCGACAAAGAAAAAATCTAATAAAGAAGATGTTGAGCGATCAACAAGGCTTAGAAAAAGATCAATATGGATGAAGGATTATATCATGTAAAGTTGTAGGAAGTAGAACTAGTAAAGTAGCGGCAAAATAGTTAGTTTGTTAATAAAATAGTTACAATTTGTAAGAGTTTCAGCTAAGTTAGTTGAAAAGAAGTTAGTGGTTATTTGTTTTCTTGAAATAACTAGTCAAGAACATAACTTCTAAGCTAGGTGGATACATTTGTAATGAATTATTTGAGAATATGAAAATACCGATTTCTTTCTTTAATTCTTAAGGGCCGTCTCTAGCTTGAATAGAGAACAACTACTCTATTTTGAACAAAGCTACTAAGGGTAAAACTTCTTCACATTGTAGTTGAAGAAATTGTCAAAATAGTGAAAAACGAGATGGAGAGGAAATCTCAGAAAGAAGATGCTGAGAGATCAAACAAGGCTTAGAAAAATACTAGTATGGATGAAGGATTATATCATGTAAAGTTATAGGAAGTAGTATTAATAAAGTAGTGGCAAAATAGTTAGTTTGTTAGTAATATGCTTACAATTTGTAAAAGCTGCAGCTGAGTTAGTTAGAAAGAAGTTAGTGGTTATTTAATTTCTTAAAATAACTAATCAAGAATGTCACTTCTAAGCTAGCTGGTTAAATACATTTGTAATGAATCAATGGAGGATATGAAATTACCAATTTCTTTTTTGAATTCTTGAGTATCCGTATCTAGCTTGAATAGAGAATAACCACACTATTTTGAAAAGAGCTTCTAAGGGTAAAGATTGTTCTTCACATTGTAGTTGAAGAGATTCTCAAAATAAAGGAAGACGCGACAAAGAAAAAATCTAATAAAGAAGATGTTGAGCGATCAACAAGGCTTAGAAAAAGATCAATATGGATGAAGGATTATATCATGTAAAGTTGTAGGAAGTAGAACTAGTAAAGTAGCGGCAAAATAGTTAGTTTGTTAATAAAATAGTTACAATTTGTAAGAGCTTCAGCTAAGTTAGTTGAAAAGAAGTTAGTGGTTATTTATTTTCTTGAAATAACTAGTCAAGAACGTAACTTCTAAGCTAGATGGATACATTTGTAATGAATTATTTGAGAATATGAAAATACCGATTTCTTTCTTTAATTCTTAAGGGCCGTCTCTAGCTTGAATAGAGAACAACTACTCTATTTTGAACAAAGCTTCTAAGGGTAAAACTTCTTCACATTGTAGTTGAAGAAATTGTCAAAATAGTGAAAGACGAGATGGAGAGGAAATCTAAGAAAGAAGATGCTGAGAGATCAAACAAGGCTTAGAAAAATACTAGTATGGATGAAGGATTATATCATGTAAAGTTATTGGAAGTAGTACTAATAAAGTAGTGGCAAAATAGTTAGTTTGTTAGTAAAATAGTTACAATTTGTAAAATCTGAAGCTGAGTTAGTTAAAAAGAAGTTAGTGGTAATTTGTTTTCTTAAAATAACTAATCAAGAACGTCATTTCTAAGTTAGCTGGATAAATACATTTGTAATGAATGAATTGAGATTATGAAATTATTGATTTCTTTTTTGAATTCTTGAGTAGTCGTATCTAGTTTGAATAGAGAACAACAACTCTGTTTTGAAAATAGCTTCTAAGGGTAAAGATTGTTCTTCACATTGCAGTTGAAGAGAATGTCAAAATAGTGAATGACGAGACAAAGAACAAATTTAATAAAGAAGATGTTGAGAGATCAACAAGACTTAGAAAAAGATCAATATGGATGAAGGATTATATGATGTAAAGTTGTAGGCACAAGTAAAGTAGCGGCAAAATAGTTAGTTTCTTAATAAAATTGTTACAATTTGTAAGATTAGGAGCTAAGTTAGTTGAAAAGAAGTTAGTGGTTATTTATTTTCTTGAAATAACGAGTCAAGAACGTAACTTCTAAGCTAGGTGGGTACATTTGTAAGGAATTAATTAAGAATATGAAAATACCGATTTTTTTTTTGAATTCTTAATGGTCGTCCTTAGCTCGAATAGATAAGAACAACTCTATTTTCAATATAACTTCTAGGGGTAAAACTTCTTCACATTGTAGTTGAAGAGATTGTCAAAATAGTGGAAGACTAGATGAAGAGGAAATCTGAGAAAGAAGATGCTGAGAGATCAAACAAGGCTTAGAAAAACACCAGTATGGATGAAGGATTATATCATGTAAAGTTATAGGAAGTAGTATTAATAAAGTAGTGGCAAAATAGTTAGTTTGTTAGTAATATGCTTACAATTTGTAAAAGCTGCAGCTGAGTTAGTTAGAAAGAAGTTAGTGGTTATTTAATTTCTTAAAATAACTAATCAAGAATGTCACTTCTAAGCTAGCTGGATAAATACATTTGTAATGAATCAATGGAGGATATGAAATTACCAATTTCTTTTTTGAATTCTTGAGTAGCCGTATCTAGCTTGAATAGAGAATAACCACACTGTTTTGAAAGGAGCTTCTAAGGGTAAAGATTGTTCTTCACATTGAAGTTGAATAGATTGTCAAAATAGTGAAAGACGAGACAAAGAACAAATTTAATAAAGAAGATGTTTAGAGATCAACAACGCTTAGAAAAAGATCAATATGGATTAAAAATTATATCATGTAAAGTTGTAGAAAGTAGCACTAGTAAAGTAGCGGCAAAATAGTTAGTTTGTTAATAAAATAGTTACAATTTGTAAGAGCTGCAGCTAGGTTAGTCAAAAAGAAGTTAGTGATTATTTATTTTCTTGAAATAACTAATCAAGAACGTAACTTCTAAGCTAGCTGTATAAATATGTTTGTACTGAATCAATTGAGGATATAAAATTACCAATTTTTTTTTGAATTCTTGAGTAACTGCATCTAGCTTGTATAGAGAACAACAACTCTGTTTTGAACAGAGCTTCTAAGGGTAAAGATTGTTATTCACATTGCAGTTGAAGAGATTGTCAAAATAGTGGAATACGAGACAAAGAACAAATCTAATAAAGAAGATGTTGAGAGATCAACAAGGCTTAGAAAAAGATCTATATGGATGAAGGATTATATCATGTAAAGTTGTAGGAAGTAGCACTAATAAAGTAGCGACAAATTAGTTAGTTTGTTAATAAAATAGTTACAATTTGTAAGAGCTTCAGCTAAGTTAGTTGAAAAGAAGTTAGTGGTATTTATTTTCTTGAAAGAACTAGTCAAAAACGTAACTTCTAAGGTCGGTTGATACATTTGTAATGAATTATTTGAGAATATGAAAATACCGATTTCTTTCTTTAATTCTTAAGGGTCGTCTCTAGCTTGAATAGAGAACAACTACTCTATTTTGAACAAAGCTTCTAAGGGTAAAACTTCTTCACATTATAAGTAAAGAAATTGTCAAAATAGTGGAAGACGAGATGGAGAGGAAATCTCAGAATGAAGATGCTGGAAGATCAAACAAGGCTTAGAAAAATACCAGTACGGATGAAGGATTATATCATGTAAAGTTATAGGAAGTAGTACTAATAAAGTAGTGGCAAAATAGTTAGTTTGTTAGGAAAATAGTTACAATTTGTAAAATCTGAAGCTGAGTTAGTTAAAAAGAAGTTAGTGGTAATTTGTTTTTTTAAAATAACTAATCAAGAACGTCACTTCTACGTTAGCTGGATAAATACATTTGTAATTAATGAATTGAGATTATGAAATTACCGATTTCTTTTTTGAATTCTTGAGTAGCCGTATCTAGCTTGAATAGAGAACAACAACTCTGTTTTTAAAAGAGCTTCTAAGGGTAAAGATTGTTATTCACATTGCAGTTGAAGAGATTGTCAAAATAGTGAAAGACGAGAAAAAGAACAAATTTAATAAAGAAGATGTTGAGAGATCAACAAGCCTTAGAAAAAGATCAATATGGATTAAGGATTATATCATGTAAAGTTGTAGGAAGTAGCACTAGTAAAGTAGCGGCAAAATAGTTAGTTTGTTAATAAAATAGTTACAATTTGTAAGATTTGCAGCTAAGTTAGTTGAACAGAAGTTAGTGGTTATTTATTTTCTTGAGATAACGAGTCAAGAACGTAACTTCTAAGCTAGGTGGGTATATTTGTAAGGAATTAATTGAGAATATGAAAATGCCGATTTTTTTTTTAATTCTTAATGGTCGTCCCTAGCTCGAAGAGAGAACAACAAAACTAGGGGTAAAACTTCTTCAAATTGTAGTTCAAGAGATTGTCAAAATAGTGGAAGACTAGATGAAGAGGAAATCTGAGAAAGAAGATGCTGAGAGATCAATCAAGGCTTAGAAAAATACCAGTATGGATGAAGGATTATATCATGTAAAGTTATAGGAAGTAGTACTAATAAAGTAGTGGCAAAATAGTTAGTTTGTTAGTAAATACTTACAATTTGTAAAAGCTGCAGCTGAGTTAGTTAGAAAGAAGTTAGTGGTTATTTATTTTTTTAAAATAATTAATCAAGAACGTCACTTCTAAGCTAGCTGGATTAATACATTTGTAATGAATCAATTGAGGATATGAAATTACCGATTTCTTTTTTGAATTCTTGAGTAGCCGTATCTAGCTTGAGTACAGAATAACAACACTGGTTTGAAAAGAGCTTCTAAGGGTAAACATTGTTCTTCACATTGCAGTTGAAGAGATTGTCAAAGTAGTGAAAGACGAGACAAAGAACAAATTTAATAGAGAAGATGTTGAGAGATCAACAACGCTCAGAAAAAGATCTATATGGATGAAGGATTATATCATGTAAAGTTGTAGGAAGTAGCACTAATAAAGTATCGGCAAAATAGTTAGTTTGCTAATAAAATAGTTACAATTTGTAAGAGCTTCAGCTAAGTTAGTTGAAAAGAAGTTAGTGGTTATTTATTTTCTTGAAATAACTAGTCAAAAACGTAACTTCTAAGCTAGGTGGATACATTTCTAATGAATTATTTGAGAATATGAAAATACCGATTTCTTTCTTTAATTCTTAAGGGCCGTCTCTAGCTTGAATAGAGAACAACTACTCTATTTTGAACAAAGCTTCTAAGGGTAAAACTTCTTCACATTGTAGTTGAAGAAATTGTCAAAATAGTGGAAGACGAGATGGAGAGGAAATCTCAGAAAGAAGATGCTGAGAGATCAAACAAGGCTTAGAAAATGATCTATATGGATGAAGGATTATATCATGTAAAGTTGTAGGAAGTAACACTAATTAAGTAGCGGCAAAATAGTTAGTTTGTTAATAAAATAGCTACAATTTGTAAGTGCTTCAGCTAAGTTAGTTGAAAAGAAGTTAGTGGTTATTTATTTTCTTGAAATAACTAGTCAAAAACGTAACTTCTAAGCTAGGTGGATACATTTGTAATGAATTATTTGAGAATATGAAAATACCGATTTCTTTCTTTAATTCTTAAGGGCCGTCTCTAGCTTGAATAGAGAACAACTACTCTATTTTGAACAAAGCTTCTAAGGGTAAAACTTCTTCACATTGTAGTTGAAGAAATTGTCAAAATAGTGGAAGACGAGATGGAGAGGAAATCTCAGAAAGAAGATGCTGAGAGATCAAACAAGGCTTAGAAAAATACCAGTAGGGATGAAGGATTATATCATGTAAAGTTATAGGAAGTAGTACTAATAAAGTAGTGGCGAAATAGTTAGTTTGTTAGTAAAATACTAACAATTTGTAAAAGCTGCAGCTGAGTTAGTTAAAATGAAGTTAGTGGTAATTTGTTTTCTTAAATTAACTAATCAAGAACGTCACTTCTAAGTTAGCTGGATAAATACATTTGTAATGAATGAATTGAGATTATGAAATTACCGATATCTTTTATGAATTCTTGAGTAGCCGTATCTAGCTTGAATAGAGAACAACAACTCTGTTTTGAAAAGAGCTTCTAAGGGTCAAGATTGTTCTTCACATTGCAGTTGAAGAGATTGTCAAAATAGAGGAAGACGCGACAAAGAAAAAATCTAATAAAGAAGATGCTGAGAGATCAACAAGGCTTAGAAAAAGATCAATATGGATTAAGGATTATATCATGTAAAGTTGTAGGAAATAGCACTAGTAAAGTAGCGGCAAAATAGTTAGTTTGTTAATAAAATAGTTACAATTTGTAAGATCTACAGCTAAGTTAGTTGAAAAGAAGTTAGTGGTTATTTATTTTCTTGAAATAACTAGTCAAAAACGTAACTTCTAAGCTAGGTGGATACATTTGTAATGAATTATTTGAGAATACGAAAATACCGATTTCTTTCTTTAATTCTTAAGGGCCGTCTCTAGCTTGAATAGAGAACAACTACTCTATTTTGAACAAAGCTTCTAAGGGTAAAACTTCTTCACATTGTAGTTGAAGAAATTGTCAAAATAGTGGAAGACGAGATGGAGAGGAAATCTCAGAATGAAGATGCTGAGAGATCAATCAAGGCTTAGAAAAATACCAGTATGGATGAAGGATTATATCATGTAAAGTTATAGGAAGTAGTACTAATAAAGTAGTGGCGAAATAGTTAGTTTGTTAGTAAAATTCTAACAATTTGTAAAAGCTGCAGCTGAGTTAGTTAAAATGAAGTTAGTGGTAATTTGTTTTCTTAAAATAACTAATCAAGAACGTCACTTCTAAGTTAGCTGGATAAATACATTTGTAATGAATGAATTGAGATTATGAAATTACCGATTTCTTTTTTGAATTCTTGAGTAGCCGTATCTAGCTTGAATGGAGAACAACAACTCTGTTTTGAAAAGAGCTTCTAAGGGTAAAGATTGTTCTTCACATTGCAGTTGAAGAGATTGTCAAAATAATGAAAGACGAGATAAAGAACAAATTTAATAAAGAAGATGCTGAGAGATCAACAACGCTTTGAAAAAGATCAATATGGATTAAGAATTATATTATGTAAAGTTGTAGGAAATAGCTCTAGTAAAGTAGCGACAAAATAGTTAGTTTGTTAATAAAATAGTTACAATTTGTAAGATCTGCAGCTAAGTTAGTTGAAAATAAGTTAGTGGTTATGTGTTTTCTTGAAACAACTAGTCAAGAACGTAACTTCTAAGCTAGGTGGATACATTTGTAAGGAATTAATTGAGAATATGAAAATACCGATTTCTTTTTTGAATTCTTAATGGTCGTCCCTAGCTCGAATAGATAACAACAACTCTATTTTGAATAGAACTTCTAGGGGTAAAACCTCTTCACATTGTAGTTGAAGAGATTGTCAAAATAGTGGAAGACTAGATGAAGAGGAAATCTGAGAAAGAAGATGCTGAGAGATCAAACAAGGCTTAGAAAAATACAGTTATGGATGAAGGATTATATCATGTAAAGTTATAGGAAGTAGTAATGATAAAGTAGTGGCAAAATAGTTAGTTTGTTAGTAAAATAGTTACAATTTGTAAAAGCTGAAGTTGAGTTTGTTAGGAAGAAGTTAGTGGTAATTTGTTTTCTTAAAATAACTAATCAAGAACGTCACTTCTAAGTTAGCTAGATAAATACATTTGTAATGAATGAATTGAGATTATGAAATTACCGATTTCTTTTTTGAATTCTTGAGTAGCCGTATCTAGCTTGAATAGAGAACAATAACTCTGTTTTGAAAAGAGCTTCTAAGGGTAAAGATTGTTCTTCACATTGCAGTTGAAGAGATTGTCAAAATAGTGAAAGACGAGATAAAGAACAAATTTAATAAAGAAGATGCTGAGAGATCAACAACGCTTAGAAAAAGATCAATATGGATTAAGAATTATATTATGTAAAGTTGTAGGAAATAGCTCTAGTAAAGTAGCGACAAAATAGTTAGTTTGTTAATAAAATAGTTACAATTTGTAAGATCTGCAGCTAAGTTAGTTGAAAATAAGTTAGTGGTTATGTGTTTTCTTGAAACAACTAGTCAAGAACGTAACTACTAAGCTAGGTGGATACATTTGTAAGGAATTAATTGAGAATATAAAAATACCGATTTCTTTTTTGAATTCTTAATGGTCGTCCCTAGCTCGAATAGATAACAACAACTCTATTTTGAATAGAACTTCTAGGGGTAAAACCTCTTCACATTGTAGTTGAAGAGATTGCCAAAATAGTGGAAGACTAGATGAAGAGGAAATCTGAGAAAGAAGATGCTGAGAAATCAAACAAGGCTTAGAAAAATACAGTTATGGATGAAGGATTATATCATGTAAAGTTATAGGAAGTAGTAATGATAAAGTAGTGGCAAAATAGTTAGTTTGTTAGTAAAATAGTTAAAATTTGTAAAAGCTGAAGTTGAGTTTGTTAGGAAGAAGTTAGTGGTAATTTGTTTTCTTAAAATAACTAATCAAGAACGTCACTTCTAAGTTAGCTAGATAAATACATTTGTAATGAATGAATTGAGATTATGAAATTACCGATTTCTTTTTTGAATTCTTGAGTAGCCGTATCTAGCTTGAATAGAGAACAACAACTCTGTTTTGAAAAGAGCTTCTAAGGGTAAAGATTGTTCTTCACATTGCAGTTGAAGAGATTGTCAAAATAGTGAAAGACGAGATAAAGAACAAATTTAATAAAGAAGATGCTGAGAGATCAACAACGCTTTGAAAAAGATCAATATGGATTAAGAATTATATTATGTAAAGTTATAGGAAATAGCTCTAGTAAAGTAGCAACAAAATAGTTAGTTTGTTAATAAAATAGTTACAATTTGTAAGATCTGCAGCTAAGTTAGTTGAAAATAAGTTAGTGGTTATGTGTTTTCTTGAAACAACTAGTCAAGAACGTAACTTCTAAGCTAGGTGGATACATTTGTAAGGAATTAATTGAGAATATGAAAATACCGATTTCTTTTTTGAATTCTTAATGGTTGTCCCTAGCTCGAATAGATAACAACAACTCTATTTTGAATAGAACTTCTAGGGGTAAAACCTCTTCACATTGTAGTTGAAGAGATTGTCAAAATAGTGGAAGACTAGATGAAGAGGAAATCTGAGAAAGAAGATGCTGAGAGATCAAACAAGGCTTAGAAAAATACCAGTATGGATGAAGGATTATATCATGTAAAGTTATAGGAAGTAGTATTAATAAAGTAGTGGCAAAATAGTTAGTTTGTTAGTAATATGCTTACAATTTGTAAAAGCTGCAGCTGAGTTAGTTAGAAAGAAGTTAGTGGTTATTTAATTTCTTAAAATAACTAATCAAGAACGTCACTTCTAAGTTAGCTAGATAAATACATTTGTAATGAATGAATTGAGATTATGAAATTACCGATTTCTTTTTTGAATTCTTGAGTAGCCGTATCTAGCTTGAATAGAGAACAACAACTCTGTTTTGAAAAGAGCTTCTAAGGGTAAAGATTGTTCTTCACATTGCAGTTGAAGAGATTGTCAAAATAGTGAAAGACGAGATAAAGAACAAATTTAATAAAGAAGATGCTGAGAGATCAACAACGCTTAGAAAAAGATCAATATGGATAAAGAATTATATTATGTAAAGTTGTAGGAAATAGCACTAGTAAAGTAGCGATAAAATAGTTAGTTTGTTAATAAAATAGTTACAATTTGTAAGATCTGCAGCTAAGTTAGTTGAAAATAAGTTAGTGGTTATGTGTTTTCTTGAAACAACTAGTCAAGAACGTAACTTCTAAGCTAGGTGGATACATTTGTAATGAATTAATTGAGAATATGAAAATATCGATTTCTTTATTGAATTCTTAAGGGCCGTCTCTAGCTCGAATTGTAATACCCCGAACCCATAAATTTCTTTTATTCATGCCTTAATGTAAAATTTAATCCTATTAGGACCTAATTGTAAGTATTTTATGGTCAAAGTGGTCAAAAGTGACCAAAATAGATTAAATGACCAATTAGGAGGAAGGTTGTAACAAGAAAAGGGTGGAGGTGGGCACATGGGATTGAATCCCATGTGTTTCTTTCAAAACACCAAGCCAAACACACACACACACAAAAATTCGGAGAGAGAGAGAGAGAGAGAAGAAGAAAGAAAGGAAGAAGAAGAAAGGAAGAGAAGAAGAAGCTTGGAGAGAGAGAGTTCAAATTCCAAGCCTAAGGAAGCCATTGAAAGCTCTACCAAGCTTGAGGAGGTGAGAAAAACATATTTTTATGTATATGTATAAGTTGAAAAAATTAGGTTATGCCTTAGATGTTTTTAGTAAGCCCAATGTTGAGTTTAGAGGACTCCCTTAAGTCCCAATTGAAACATATTAAAGCTCAATTCAAAGAAATTAAATGCTAGAAACAAAAATCCCAAATTTCTAAATGTTAGGGTTTTTGAAACTTTAACCTTAGATCTACCATGCTAGGGTTAGTTTTGAGGTTTGAGTTTGAGTTATTGTTGTCTCTTGAGTGTGTAGTTGAGCCATAAAAACTTTGGTGAAGTTTGGATTAAGATTGGATAGGTTTTTGACAAGTTTCGTGCCAATTCTGCTGCTGCGCGCGACTGGCGTTGGAACGCCACGTTGGAACGCCCAGGTGTTGGAACGCCACGTTGGAACGCCCAGGCATTGGAACGCCACGTTGGAACGTCCAGAGTAAGGTTTTTAATTTTTGCCCAGGCGTTGGAACGCCACGTTGGAACGCCCAGGCGTTGGAACGCCACGTTGGAACGTCCAGAGTTAGGATTTTCATTTTTGCCCAGGCGTTGGAACGCCACGTTGGAACGCCCAGGCGTTGGAACACCACGTTGGAACGTCCAGAGTTAGGATTTTCATTTTTTCCTAGGCGTTGGAACGCCACGTTGGAACGCCTGACGTTCGAACGCCACGTTCGAACGCCAGACCATTTTCAGCCCAGACACTGTTTTGTAAAACGGGCATAACTTTCTCTAGAAAATTCGGATTGAGACACCGTTTGAAGCGTTGGAAAATAGACTCGTAGAAATTTCTAATAATATAAAGTTTACAATTTAATTCCATCTATATTATGAGATATTGAAGTTTAAAGTCGACCTAAGATTTTACCAACAACACAATTTTCTTTAGAAATTAGTCCTTATTCAATTGAGCATAACTTATTAATTTGAGATGCGTTTCAAACTCATGACCTACCAAATTGAAGGTCATTAAGTCTATTTTCAAATGATATTGACCTAGGAGGTATATTTATTGTCGTGAGGTAAATGGGATGCGATGAAGGAACTATAGACAAGTGTTGCCTTTGGCCATTAATAGTCAACCTAGGATCCTTAAACCTATTCCTAGGAGTGTCGCCCTAGGGCGTAGGTTATCCTTGAGCGGGGATACCTTTAGTCAAGTCGAGAGTTGTTATATTAGTTTTAAACCTTTTCGATCATAGTATTGACATTTTGTATCGTATGTCATATATGTGTAGGAACGCCAAGTGTAGCACTTAGCCAAGGAAACCAAGGTGAGTAACACGATGCCATGGACAAAACCTATGTATCTTCAAAAGTGTTTTCAATACGTATTATGTTATATGTAACCATTTTTCCATGCTTTCAATGCATCAATGATTATGTTCTAAATATGAATGCCATGCCTTTCAAAGTATTCAATGTTACTATGCTATGTATTGAAATCCATGGATGCATGATTTACAAGAAAAGCTAATTATGTTCAAGATAAGCAAGTATAGTGACACTCGGGGTCCCCCGTGGTGGGACTTTAATCTAGCCTAAGGTCCTAAGGTAGATGGGGGACATTAAATAAGTTCCATCTACACAGTGAGATATCTCTGGCCAAAAGAGCCACCCGACCTATATGGTCATCCAGTTCAGCCGAGTTGTCATAGTTTCAGTATATGATATGTACGAGTACAAAAGCAAGTATGCCAAGATTCTGTGAGCTTCAAGTTTAAGAAAGTTATGTTTTCAGAAAAGATATGTATGCTCACATGTTTAAGTAAATGATATAAGTATGTTATGAATTAATCCATGGTATTTTATGTTCATGCATCTGTTGTTATTCACTAAGCTTTTAGCTTACGTTTTTGAAAACCTTTTCAGGAGACCAATCTGAGGAGCAGTAAGAAGAAGATAGCAAGTAGACCTTAGTTTTGTGGCCAATGGCCTTATGTTGTTTTGTAAGGGCTAGACCCTATATTATGTAATGATGTATGTAGAAAGTTTAAAACTTAGGCACAGCTCTGTATACAGTGTGCACACTCTACTTTATTATTTTCAGTATTATGACGCTTCCGAGAAAAGAAAAAGAAAAAAAAAATTATACCAATTTGAATGAGTATGCACAAGTTAAAGATAAGTAGGCCTTGGCGGCAAGCCGCCGGCCGGTGACGAACCGTCGATCCGCATAGACCGGGTTGCGGGGCGTTACACGAATAGAGAACAACAACTCTATTTTGAACAGAGCTTCTAAGGATAAAACTTTTTCACATTGTAGTTGCAGAATTTGTCAAAATAGTGGAAGATGAGATGGAGAGGAAATCTGAGAAAGAAGATGCTGAGAGATCAAACAGGGCTTAGAAAAAGACCAGTATGGATGAATGGTTATATCATATAAAGTTATAGGAAGTAGTACTAATAAAATATTGCACTAGTAATGAATTAATTGAGAATATGAAAATTCCATTTTTTTTCTTGAATTCTTAAGGGTCGTCTCTAGCTCGAAGAGAGAACAACAACTCTATTTTGAACAGCTCTTCTAGGGGTAAAACTTCTGCACATAGTAGTTGAAGAGATATTCAAAATAGTGGAAGACTAGATGAAGTGGAAATCTGAGAAAGAAGATGCTGAGATATCAAACAAGGCTTAGAAAAGGATCACTATGGATGAAGGATTATATCATGTAAAGTTATAGGAAGTAGTACTAATAAAGTAGTGGCAAAATAGTTCGTTTGTTAGTAAAATAGTTACAATTTGTAAAAGCTGCAACTGAGTTAGTTAGAAAGAAGTTAGTGGTTATTTATTTTTTTCAAATAAGAAATTAAGAAGGTCACTTCTAAGCTAGCTGGATAAATACATTTGTAATGAATCAATTGAGGATATGAAATTACTGATTTTTTTTTGAATTCTTGAGCAACCATATCTATCTTGAATAGAGAACAACAACGCTGTTTTGAATAGAGCTTCTAAGGGTAAAGATTGTTCTTCACATTGTAGTTGAAGAGATTGTCAAAATAGTGGAAGACCAGATGAAGAGGAAATCTGAGAAAGAAGATGCTGGGATATCAAACACGGCTTAGAAAAGACCACTATGGATGAAGGATTATATCATGTAAAGTTATAGGAAGTAGTACTAATAAAGTAGTGGCAAAATAGTTAGTTTGTTAGTAAAATAGTTACAATTTGTAAAAACTGCAGCTGAGTTAGTTAGAAAGAAGTTAGTGGTTATTTATTTTCTTAAATTAACTAATAAAGAACGTCACTTCTAAGCTAGCTGGTTACTTACATTTGTAATGAATCAATTCATGATATGAAATTATCGATTTCTTTTTTGAATTCTTGAATTGCCGTATCTAGCTTGAATAGAGAACAACAACTCTATTTTGAACAGAGCTTTTAAGGATAAAGATTGTTCTTCATATTGAATTTGAAGAGATTGTCAAAATAGTGGAAGACGGGACAAAGAACAAATCTAATAAAAAAGATGTTGAGAGATCAACAAGGCTTAGAAAAAGATCAATATGGATGAAGGATTATATCATGTATAGTTGTTGTAACGCCCCGCAACCCGATCTATGCGGATCGACGGTTAAAGGTCTAATTTAAACTTCAATATCTCATAATGTATATGGAATTAAATTGTAAATTTATGTCGTTATAAAGGTCTACGAGTCTATTTTCCAACGCTTCAAACGGTGTCTCAATCCGAATTTTTTAGAGAATGTTATGCCCGTTTTACAACAAGGCTTAGAAAAAAATCAATATGGATGAAGGATTATATCATGTAAAGTTGTAGGAAGTAGCACTAATAAAGTAGCGGCAAAATAGTTAGTTTGTTAATAAAATAATTATAATTTGTAAGAGCTGCAGCCAAGTTAGTTAAAAAGAAGTTAGTGGTTATTTGTTTTCTTGAAATAACTAATCAAGAACGTAACTTCTATGTTAGGTGGATACATTTGTAATGAATTAATTGAGAATATGAAAATACCGATTTCTTTCTCGAATTCTTAAGGGTCGTCTCTAGCTCGAAGAGAGAACAAAAACTCTATGTTGAACAGAACTTCTAAGGGTAAAACTTCTTCACATTGTAGTTGAAGAGATTGTCAAAATATTGGAAGACTAGATGAAGAGGAAATCTGAGAAAGAAGATGCCGAGAGATCAACAAGGCTTAGAAAAAGATCACTATGGATGAAGGATTATATCATGTAAAGTTATAGGAAGTAAAACTAATAAAGTAGTGGCAAAATAGTTAATTTTTTAGTAAAATACTTACAATTTGTAAAAGCTGCAGCTGACTTAGTTAGAAAGAAGTTAGTGGTTATTTATTTTCTTAAAATATATAATAAAGAACGTCACTTCTAAGCTAGCTGGTTAAATACATTTGTAATGAATCAATTGAGGATATGAAATTACCGATTTCTTTTTTGAACTCTTGAGTAGTCGTATCTAACTTGAATAGAGAATAACAACTCTATTTTGAACAGAGCTTTTAAGGGTAAAGATTGTTCTTCACATTGCAGTTGAAGAGATTGTCAAAATAGTGGAAGACGAGACAAAGAACAAATCTAATAAAGAAGATGTTGAGAGATCAACAAGGCTTAGAAAAAGATCAATATGGACGAAGGACTAAATCAAGTAAAGTTGTAGGAAGTCACACTAGTAAAGTAGAGGCAAAATACACAGTGTGTTAATAAAATATTTACAATTTGTAAGAGCTTCAGCTAAGTTAGTTAAAAAGAAGTTAGTGGTTCTTTGTTTTCTTGAAATAACTAATCAAGAACCTAACTTCTGAGTTAGGTGGATACATTTGTAATGAATTTATTGAGAATATGAAAATACCGATTTTTTTCTTGAATTCTTAAGGGTCGTCTCTAGCTCGAAGAAAGAACAACAATTCTATTTTGGACAGAACTTCTAGGGGTAAAACTTCTTCACATTGTAGTTGAAGAGATTGTCAAAATAGTGGAAGACTAGATGAAGAGGAAATCTGAGAAAGAAGATGCTGAGAGATCAACAAGGCTTAGAAAAAGATCACTATGGATGAAGGATTATATCATGTAAAGTTATAGGAAGTAGTACTAATAAAGTTGTGGCAAAATAGTTAGTTTGTTAGTAAAATACTTACAATTTGTAAAAGCTGCATCTGAGTTAGTAAAAATGAACTTGGTGGTTATTTATTTTCTTAAAATAACTAATCAAGAACGTCACTTCTAAACTAGCTGGTTAAATACATGTGTAATGAATCAATTGAGGATATGAAATTATCGATTTCTTTTTTGAATTCTTGAGTAGTCGTATCTAGCATGAATGGAGAACAACAACTCTGTTTTAAAAAGAGCTTTTACGGGTAAAGAGTGTTCATCACATTGCAGTTGAAGAGATTGTCAAATTAGTGGAAGACGAGACAAAGAATAAATCTAATAAAGAAGATGTTGAGAGATCAACAAGGCTTAGAAAAAGATCAATATGGATGAAGGATTAAATAAAGTAAAATTGTATGAAGTAGCGCTAATAAAGTAGCGGCAAAATAGTCAGTTTGTTAATAAAATAGTTATAATTTGTAAGAGCTGCAGCTAAGTTAGTTAAAAAGAAGTTAGTGGTTATTAGTTTTCTTGAAATAACTAATCAAGAACGTAACTTATAAGCTAGGTGGATACATTTGTAACGAATTAATTAAGAATATGAAAATACCAATTTTTTTCTTTAATTCTTAAGAGTCGTCTCTACCTCGAAGAGAGAACAACAACTCTATTTTGAACAGAACTTCTAGGGGTAAAACTTCTTCACATTGTAGTTAAAGAGATTGTCAAAATAGTGGAAGACTAGATGAAGAGGAAAAATCAGAGAAAGATGATGCTGAGAGATCAAACAGGGCTTAGAAAAAGACCAGTATAGATGAAGGATTATATCACGTAAAGTTATAGGAAGTAGTACTAATAAAGTAGTGGTAAAATAGTTAGTTTGTTAGTAAAATAGTTACAATTTGTAGAATTTGCTGCTGAGTTAGTTAGAAAGAAGTTTGTGGTTATTTATTTTCTTAAAATAACTAATAAAGAACGTCACTTCTAAGCTAGCTGGTTAAATACATGTGTAATGAATTAATTGAGGATATGATATTATCAATTTCTTTTTTGAATTATTGAGTAGTCGTATCTAGCCTGAATAGAGAACAA
>BRYE01000019.1:225000-237500 GCA_030159115.1 Actinidia arguta var. hypoleuca
TCATGTAAAGTTATAGGAAATAGTACTAATAAAGTATTGGCAAAATAGTTAGTTTGTTAGTAAAACACTTACAATTTGTAAAAGCTATAGTTGAGTTAGTTAGAAAGAAGTTAGTAGTTATTTATTTTCTAAAAATAACTAATCAAGAACGTCATTTCTAAGCTAGCTGGATAAATACATTTTTAATGAATCAATTGAGGATATGAAATTACCGATTTCTTTTTTGAATTCTTGAGTAGTCGTATCTAGCTTGAATAGAGAACAACAACTCTGTTTTGAACAGAGCTTTTGAGGGTAAAAATTGTTCTTCACATTGCAGTTGAAGAGATTGTCAAAATAGTGGAAGACGAGACAAAGAACAAAGCTAATAAAGAAGATGTTGAGAGATCAACAAGGCTTAGAAAAAGGTCAATATGGAAGAAGGATTATATCATGTAAAGTTGTAGGAAGTAGCACTAGTAAAGTAACGGCAAAATAGTTAGTTTGTTAATAAAATAGTTACAATTTGTAAGAGCTGCAGCTAAGTTAGTTAAAAAGAAGTTAGTGGTTATTTGTTTTCTCGAAATAATTAATCAAGAACGTAACTTCTAAGCTTGGTGGATACATTTGTAATGAATTAATTGAGAATATGAAAATACCGATTTCTTTCTTGAATTCTTTAGGGCCGTCTCTAGCTCGAAGAGAGAACAACAACTCTATTTTGAACAGAACTTCTAGGGCTAAAATTTCTTCACATTGTAGTTGAAGAGATTGTCAAAATAGTGGAAGACTAGATGAAGAGGAAATCTGAGAAAGTAAATGCTGAGATATTAAAAAAGGCTTAGAAAAAGACCGGTATGGATGAAGGATTATATCATGTAAAGTTATAGGAAGTAGTACTAATAAAGTATTGGCAAAATAGTTAGTTTGTTAGTAAAACACTTACAATTTGTAAAAGCTGTAGTTGAGTTAGTTAGAAAGAAGTTAGTGGTTATTTGTTTTCTTAAAATAACTAATCAAGAACGTCACTTCTAAGCTAGTTGGTTAAATACGTTTGTAATGAACCAATTGAGGATATGAAATTACCGATTTCTTTTTTGAATTCTTGAGTAGCCGTATCTAGCTTGAATAGAGAACAACAACTCTGTTTTGAACAGAGCTTTTGAGGGTAAAGATTGTTCTTCACATTGCAGTTGAAGAGATTGTCAAAATAGTGGAAGACGAGACAAAGAACAAATCTAATAAAGAAGATGTTGAGAGATCAACAAGGCTTAGAAAAAGGTCAATATGGAAGAAGGATTATATCGTGTAAAGTTGTAGGAAGTAGCACTAATAAAGAAGCGGCAAAATAGTCAGTTTGTTAATAAAATAGTTATAATTTATAAGAGCTACAACTCAGTTAGTTAAAAAGAAGTTAATGGTTATTTGTTTTCTTGAAATAACAGATCAAGAACGTAACTTCTATGATAGGTGGATACATTTGTAATGAATTAATTGAGAATATGAAAATACCGATTTCTTTCTTGAATTCTTAAGGGTCGTCTCTAGCTCGAAGAGAGAACAACAAGACTATTTTGAACATAACTTCTAGGGCTAAAACTTCTTCACATTGTAGTTGAAGAGATTGTCAAAATAGTGGAAGAGTAGATGAAGAGGAAATCTGAGAAAGAAGATGCTGAGAGATCAAACAAGGCTTAATAATAGACCAGTATGGATGAAGGATTATATCATGTAAATTTATAGGAAGTAGTACTAATAAAGTAGTGGCAAAATAGTTTGTTTGTTAGTAAAATAATTACAATTTCTAAAAACTGCAGTTGAGTTAGTTTGAAAGAAGGTAGTGGTTATTTATTTTCTTAAAATAACTAATAAAGAACGTCATTTCTAAGCTAGCTGGTTAAATACATTTGTAATGAATCAATTGAGGATATGAAATTACCGATTTCTTTTTTGAATTCTTGAGTAGTCGTATCTAGTTGAATAGAGAATAAGAACTCTATTTTGAACAGAGCTTTTAAGGGTAAAGATTGTTCTTCACATTGCGGTTGAAGAGAGTGTCAAAATAGTGGAAGACGAGACAAAGAACAAATCTAATAAAGAAGATGTTGAGAGATCAACAGGGCTTAGAAAAAGATCAATATGGATGAAGGATTATATCATGTAAAGTTGTAGGAAGTAGCACTAGTTAAGTAACGGCAAAATAGTTAGTTTGTTAATAAAATAGTTACAATTTGTAAGAGCTGTAGCCAAGTTAGTTAAAAAGAAGTTAGTGGTTATTTGTTTTCTTGAAATAACTAATCAAGAACGTAACTTCTATGTTAGGTGGATACATTTGTAATGAATTAATTGAGAATATAAAAATACCGATTTCTTTCTTGAATTCTTAAGGGTCGTCTCTAGCTCAAAGAAAGAACAACAAGTCTATTTTGAACAGAACATCTAGGGGTAAAACTTCTTCACATTGTAGTTGAAGAGATATTCAAAATAGTGGAAGACTAGATGAGGAGAAAATCTGAGAAAGAAGATGCTGAGAGATCAAACAAGGCTTAGAAAAAAATCAGTATGGATGAAGGATTATATCATGTAAAGTTATAGGAAGTAGTACTAATAAAGTAGTGGCAAAATAGTTAGTTTGTTAGTAAAATAGTTAGAATTTGTAAAAACTGCAGCTGAGTTAGTTAGAAAGAAGTTAGTGGTTATTTATTTTCTTAAATTAACTAATAAAGAACGTCACTTCTAAGCTAGCTGGTTACTTACATTTGTAATGAATCAATTGATGATATGAAATTATCGATTTCTTTTTTGAATTCTTGAATTGCCGTATCTAGCTTGAATAGAGAACAACAACTCTACTTTGAACAGAGCTTTTAAGGGTAAAGATTGTTCTTCACATTGAATTTGAAGAGATTGTCAAAATAGTGGAAGACGGGACAAAGAACAAATCTACCAAAGAAGATGTTGAGAGATCAACAAGGCTTAAAAAAAAAATCAATATGGATGAAGGATTATATCATGTAAAGTTGTAGGAAGTAGCACTAATAAAGTAGTGGCTAAATAGTCAGTTAGTTAATAAAATAATTATAATTTGTAAGAGCTGCAGCCAAGTTAGTTAAAAAGAAGTTAGTGGTTATTTGTTTTCTTGAAATAACTAATCAAGAACTTAAATTCTATGTTAGGTGGATACATTTGTAATGAACTAATTGAGAATATGAAACTATCGATTTCTTTCTTGAATTCTTAAGGGGCGTATGTAGCTCGAAGAGAGAACAACAACACTATTTTGAACAAAACTTCTAGGAGTAAAACTTCTTCACATTGTAGTTGAAGAGATTGTCAAAATAGTGGAAGAGTAGATGAAGAGGAAATCTGAGAAAGAAGATGCTGAGAGGTCAAACAAAGCTTACAAATAGACCAGTATGGATGAAGGATTATATCATGTAAAGTTATAGGAAGTAGTACTAATAAAGTAGTGGCAAAATAGTTTGTTGGTTGGTAAAATAATTACAATTTCTAAAAACTGCAGTTGAGTTAGTTCGAAAGAAGGTAGTGGTTATTTATTTTCTTAAAATAACTAATAAAGAACGTCACTTCTAAGCTAGCTGGTTAAATACATTTGTAATGAATCAATTGAGGATATGAAATTACCGATTTCTTTTTTGAATTCTTGAGTAGGCGTATCTAGTTGAATAGAGAACAAGAACTCTATTTCGAACAGAGCTTTTAAGGATAAAGATTGTTCTTCACATTGCAGTTGAAGAGAGTGTCAAAATAGTGGAAGACGAGACAAAGAACAAATCTAATAAAGAAGATGTTGAGAGATCAACTAGGCTTAGAAAAAGATCAGTATGGATGAAGGATTATATCATGTAAAGTTGTAGGAAGTAGCACTAATAAAGTAGCGGCAAAATAGTTAGTTTGTTAATAAAATAGTTACAATTTGTAAGAGTTGCAGCTAAGTTAGTTGAAAAGAAGTTAGTGGTTATTTGTTTTCTTGAAATAACTAATCAAGAACGTTACTTCTAAGCTAGGTGTATACATTTATAATGAATTAATTGAGAATATGAAAATACCGATTTCTTTCTTTAATTCTTAAGAGCCGTCCCTAACTCGAATAGAGAACTAGAACTCTATTTTGAACAGAGCTTTTAAGGGTAAAACTTCTTCACATTGTAGTTGAAGAGATTATCAAAATAGTGGAAGACTAGGTGAAAGGGAAATCTGGGAAAGAAGATACTGAGAGATCAAACAAGGCTTAGAAAAACACCAGTATGGATGAAGGATTATATCATGTAAAGTTATAGGAAGTAGTACTAATAAAGTAGTGGCAAAATAGTTAGTTTGTTAGTAAAGTACTTACAATTTGTAAAAGCTGCAGCTGAGTTACTTAGAAAGAAGTTAGTAGTTATTTATTTTCTAAAAATAACTAATCAAGAACGTCATTTCTAAGCTAGCTGGATAAATACATTTTTAATGAATCAATTGAGGATATGAAATTACCGATTTCTTATTTGAATTCTTGAGTAGCCGTATCTAGCTTGAATAGAGAACAAAAACTCTGTTTTGAACAGAGCTTTTGAGGGTAAAAATTGTTCTTGACATTGCAAATGAAGAGATTGTCAAAATAGTGGCAGACGAGACAAAGAACAAATCTAATAAAGAAGATGTTGAAAGATCAACAAGGCTTAGAAAAAGGTCAATATGGAAGATGGATTATATCATGTAAAGTTGTAGGAAGTAGCACTAGTAAAGTAACGGCAAAATAGTTAGTTTGTTAATAAAATAGTTACAATTTGTAAGAGCTGCAGCTAAGTTAGTTAAAAAGAAGTTAGTGGTTATTTGTTTTCTCGAAATAATTAATCAAGAACGTAACTTCTAAGCTAGGTGGATACATTTGTAATGAATTAGTTGAGAATATGAAAATACCGATTTCTTTCTTGAATTCTTAAGGGCCGTCTCTAGCTCGAAGAGAGAACAACAACTCTATTTTGAACAGAACTTCTAGGGCTAAAATTTCTTCACATTGTAGTTGAAGAGATTATCAAAATAGTGGAAGACTAGATGAAGAGGAAATCAGAGAAAGTAAATGCTGAGATATTAAAAAAGGCTTAGAGAACGACCAGTATGGATGAAGGATTATATCATGTAAAGTTATAGGAAGTAGTACAAATAAAGTATTGGCAAAATAGTTAGTTTGTTAGTAAAACACTTACAATTTGTAAAAGCTGTAGCTGAGTTAGTTAGAAAGAAGTTAGTGGTTATTTGTTTTCTTAAAATAACTAATCAAGAACGTCACTTCTAAGCTAGTTGGTTAAATACGTTTGTAATGAATCAATTGAGGATATGAAATTACCGATTTCTTTTTTGAATTCTTGAGTAGCCGTATCTAGCTTGAATAGAGAACAACAACTCTGTTTTGAACAGAGCTTTTGAGGGTAAAGATTGTTCTTCACATTGCAGTTGAAGAGATTGTCAAAATAGTGGAAGACGAGACAAAAAACAAATCTAATAAAGAAGATATTGAGAGATCAACAAGGCTTATAAAAAGGTCAATATGGAAGAAGGATTATATCATGTAAAGTTGTAGAAAGTAGCACTAATAAAGTAGCGGAAAAATAGTCAGTTTGTTAATAAAATAGTTATAATTTATAAGAGCTACAACTTAGTTAGTTAAAAAGAAGTTAGTGGTTATTTGTTTTCTTGAAATAACAAATCAAGAACGTAACTTCTATGATAGGTGGATACATTTGTAATGAACTAATTGAGAAAATGAAACTACCGATTTCTTTCTTGAATTCTTAAGGGGCGTCTGTAGCTCGAAGAGAGAACAACAACACTATTTTGAACAGAACTTCTAGGAGTAAAACTTCTTCACATTGTAGTTGAAGAGATTGTCAAAATAGTGGAAGAGTAGATGAAGAGGAAATCTGAGAAAGAAGATGCTGAGAGGTCAAACAAGGCTTACAAATAGACCAGTATGGATGAAGGATTATATCATGTAAAGTTATAGGAAGTAGTACTAATAAAGTAGTGGCAAAATAGTTTGTTGGTTAGTAAAATAATTACAATTTCTAAAAACTGCAGTTGAGTTAG
This sequence comes from Actinidia arguta var. hypoleuca, assembly GCA_030159115.1. Classification (NCBI taxonomy): domain Eukaryota; kingdom Viridiplantae; phylum Streptophyta; class Magnoliopsida; order Ericales; family Actinidiaceae; genus Actinidia; species Actinidia arguta. The sequence continues at coordinate 231,070 of BRYE01000019.1, forward strand.
TTCGAAAGAAGGTAGTGGTTATTTATTTTCTTAAAATAACTAATAAAGAACGTCACTTCTAAGCTAGCTGGTTAAATACATTTGTAATGAATCAATTGAGGATATGAAATTACCGATTTCTTTTTTGAATCCTTGAGTAGTTGTATCTAGTTGAATAGAGAATAAGAACTCTATTTTGAACAGAGCTTTTAAGGGTAAAGATTGTTCTTCACATTGCAGTTGAAGAGAGTGTAAAAATAGTGGAAGACGAGACAAAGAACAAATCTAATAAAGAAGATGTTAAGAGATCAACAGGGCTTAGAAAAAGATCAATATGGATGAAGGATTATATCATGTAAAGTTGTAGGAAGTAGCACTAGTTAAGTAACGGCAAAATAGTTAGTTTGTTAATAAAATAGTTACAATTTGTAAGAGCTGCAGCTAATTTAGTTAAAAAGAAGTTAGTGGTTATTTGTTTTCTCGAAATAATTAATCAAGAACGTAACTTCTAAGCTAGGTGGATACATTTGCAATGAATTAGTTGAGAATATGAAAATACCGATTTCTTTCTTGAATTCTTAAGGGCCGTCTCTAGCTCGAAAAGAGAACAACAAATCTATTTTGAACAGAACTTCTAAGGCTAAAATTTCTTCACATTGTAGTTGAAGAGATAGTCAAAATAGTGGAAGACTAGATGAAGAGAAAATTTGAGAAAGTAAATGCTGAGATATTAAAAAAGGCTTAGAAAAAGACCTGTATGGATGAAGGATTATATCATGTAAAGTTATAGGAAGTAGTACTAATAAAGTATTGGCAAAATAGTTAGTTTGTTAGTAAAATACTTACAATTTGTAAAAGCTGTAACTGAGTTAGTTAGAAAGAAGTTAGTGGTTATTTATTTTCTTAAATTAACTAATAAAGAACGTCACTTCGAAGCTAGCTAGTAACTTACATTTGTAATGAATCAATTGAGGATATGAAATTACTGATTTCTTTGTTGAATTCTTGAGTAGTCGTATCTAGCTTGAATAGAGAACAACAACTCTGTTTTGAACAGAGCTTATGAGGGTAAAGATTGTTCTTCACATTGCAGTTGAAGAGATTGTCAAAATAGTGGAAGACGAGACAAAGAACAAATCTAATAAAGAAGATGTTGAGAGAACAACAAGGCTTAAAAGAAGATCAATATGGATGAATGATTATATTATGTAAAGTTGTAGGAAGTAGCACTAATAAAGTGGAGGCAAAATAGTTAGTTTTTTAATAAAATAGTTATAATTTGTAAGAGCTGCAGCTAAGTTAGTTGAAAACAAGTTAGTGGTTATTTGTTTTCTTGAAATAACTAATCAAGAACCTAACTTCTAAGCTAGGTGGACACATTTGTAACGAATTAATTGAGAATTTGAAAATACCAATTTCTTTCTTGAATTCTTAAGAGCCGTCTCTAGCTCGAAGAGAGAACAACAACTCTATTTTGGACAGAGCTTCTAAGGGTAAAACTTCTTCACATTGTAGTTGAAGAGATTGTCAAAATAGTGGAAGACTAGATGAAAAGGAAATCTGAGAAAGAAGATGCTGAGAGATCAAACATGGCTTAGAAAAAGACCAGTATGGATGAGGGATTATATCATGTAAAGTTATAGGAAGTAGTACTAATAAAGTAGTGGCAAAATAGTTAGTTTGTTAGTAAAATAGTTACAATTTGTAAAAGCTGCAGTTGAGTTAGTTAGAAAGAAATTAGTGGTTATTTATTTTCGTGAAATAACTAATCAAGAACGTAACTTCTAAGGTAGGTGGATACATTTGTAATATATTAGTTGAGAATATGAAAATACCGAATTTTTTTCTTGAATTCTTAAGGGCCATCTCTAGCTCGAAGAGAGAACAACAACTCTATTTTGAAAAGAACTTCTAGGGGTTAAACTTCTTCATATTGTAGTTGAAGAGATTGTCAAAATAGTGGAAGACTAGATGAAGAGGAAATCTGAGAAAGAAGATGCTGAGATATTAAAAAAGGCATAGAAAAAGACCAGTATGGATGAAGGATTATATCATGTGAAGTTATAGGAAGTAGTACTAATAAAGTAGTGGCAAAATAGTTAGTTTGTTAGTAAAATACTTACAATTTGTAAAAGTTGTAGCAGAGTTAGTTAGAAAGAAGTTAGTGGTTATTTATTTTCTTAAAATAACTAATCAAGAACGTCACTTCTAAGCTAGCTGGTTAAATACATTTGTAATGAATCAAGTGAGGATATGAAATTTCCGATTTCTTTTTGGAATTCTTGAGTAGCGGTATCTAGCTTGAATAGAGAACAACAACTCTTTTTTGAACAGGGCTTTTAAGGGTAAAGATTATTCTTCACATTGAAGTTGAAGAGATATTCAAAATAGTAGAAGACGAGACAAAGAATAAATCTAACAAAGAAGATGTTGAGAGATCAACAAGGCTTAGAAAAAGGTCAATATGGAAGAATGATTATATCATGTAAAGTTGTAGGAAGTAGCACTAGTAAAGTAGCGGCAAAATAGTTAGTTTTTTAATAAAATAGTTACAATTTGTAAGAGCTGCAACTAAGTTAGTTGAAAACAAGTTAGTGGTTATTTGTTTTCTTGAAATAACTAATCAAGAACGTAACATCTAAGCTAAGTGGATACATTTGTAATGAATTAATTGAGAATATGAAAATACTAATTTCTTTTTTGATTTCTTAAATGCCGTCTCTAGCTCGAATAGAGAACAACAACTCTATTTTGAATAGAGCTTCTAAGGGTAAAACTTCTTCACATTGTAGTTGAAGAGATTGTCAAAATAGTGAAAGACTAGATGAAGAGGAAATCTGAGAAAGAAGATGCTGACAGATCAAACAAGGCTTAGAAAAAGATTATATCATGTAAAGTTATAGGAAGTAGTACTAATAAAGTAGTGGCAAAATAGTTAGTTGTTAGTAAAATAGTTAAAATTTGTAAAAGCTGCAGTTGAGTTAGTTAAAAAGAAATTAGTGGTTATTTATTTTCTTAAAATAACTAATCAAGAACGTCACTTCTAAGCTAGCTGGATAAATACATTTGTAATGAATCAATTGAGGATATGAAATTACCGATTTCTTTTTTGAATATTCGAGAAGTCGTATCTAGCTTTAATATAGAACAACAACTCTGTTTTGAACAGAGCTTCTAAGGGTAAAGATTGTTCTTCACATTGCAGTTGAAGAGATTGTCAAAATAGTGGAATACGAAACAAAGAACAAATCTAATAAAGAAGATGTTGAGAGATTAACAAGGCTTAGAAAAAGATCAATATGGATGAATGATTATATCATGTAAAGTTGTAGGAAGTAGCACTAATAAAGTGGAGGCAAAATAGTTAGTTTTTTAATAAAATAGTTATAATTTGTAAGAGTTACAGCTAAGTTAGTTGAAAACAAATTATTGGTTATTTATTTTCTTGAAATAACTAATCAAGAACGTAACTTCTAAGCTAGGTGGATACATTTGTAACGAATTAATTGAGAATATGAAAATACCGATTTCTTTCTTGAATTCTTAAGGGTCGTCTCTAGCTCGAAGAAAGAACAACAACACTATTTTGAACATAACTTCTAGGGGTAAAACTTCTTCACATTGTAGTTGAAGAGATTATCAAAATAGTGGAAGACTAGATGAAGAGGAAATATGAGAAAGAAGATGCTGATAGATCAAACAAGGCTTAAAAAAAGACCAGTAATGATGAAGGATTATATCATGTAAAGTTATAGGAAGTAGTACGAATAAAGTAGTGGCAAAAAAGTTAGTTTTTTAATAAAATAGTTATAGTTTGTAAACTCTGCAGCTAAGTTCGTTAAAAAGAAGTTAGTAGTTATTTATTTTCTAAAAATAACTAATCAAGAATGTCATTTCTAAGCTAGCTGGATAAATACATTTGTAATGAATCAATTGAGGATATGAAATTACTGATTTCTTTTTTGAATATTTGAGAAGTCGTATCTAGCTTGAATAGAGAACAACAACTCTGTTTTGAACAGAGCTTCTAAGGGTAAAGATTGTTCTTCACATTGCAGTTGAAGAGATTGTCAAAATAGTGGAAGACGAGACAAAGGACAAATCTAATAAAGAAGATGTTGAGAGATTAACAAGGCTTAGAAAAAGATCAATATGGATGAATGATTATATCATGTAAAGTTGTAGGAAGTAGCACTAATAAAGTGGAGGCAAAATAGTTAGTTTTTTAAAAAAATAGTTGTAATTTGTAAGAGTTACAACTAAGTTAGTTGAAAACAAATTATTGGTTATTTATTTTCTTGAAATAACTAATCAAGAACGTAACTTCTAAGGTAGGTGGATACATTTGTAACGAATTAATTGAGAATTTGAAAATACCGATTTCTTTCTTGAATTCTTAAGAGCCGTCTCTAGCTCGAAGAGAGAACAACAACTCTATTTTGAACAGAGCTTCTAAGGGTAAAACTTTTTCACATTGTAGTTGAAGAGATTGTCAAAATAGTGGAAGACTAGATGAAGAGGAAATCTGAGAAAGAAGATGCTGAGAGATCAAACAAGGCTTAGAAAAAGACCAGTATGGATGAAGGATTATATCATGTAAAGTTATAGGAAGTAATACTAATAAAGTAGTGGAAAAATAGTTAGTTTGTTAGTAAAATAGTTACAATTTATAAAAGCTGCAGTTGAGTTAGTTAGAAAGAAATTAGTGGTTATTTATTTTCTTAAAATAACTAATCAAGAACGTCACTTCTAAGCTAGCTGGTTAAATACATTTGTAATGAATCAATTGAGGATATGAAATTACTGATTTCTTTTTTGAATTCTTGAGTAGTCGTATCTAGTTGAATAGAGAACAAAAACTCTATTTTGAATAGAGCTTTTAAGGGTAAAGATTGTTCTTCACATTGTAGTTGAAGAGAGTGTCAAAATAGTGGAAGACGAGACAAAGAACAAATCTAATAAAGAAGATGTTGAGAGATCAACAAGGCTTAGAAAAAGATCAATATGGATGAAGGATTATATCATGTAAAGTTGTAGGAAGTAGCACTAATAAAGTAGCGGAAAAATAGTCAGTTTGTTAATAAAATAGTTATAATTTGTAAAAGCTGCAACCAAGTTAGTTAAAAAGAAGTTAGTGGTTATTTGTTTTCTTGAAATAACTAATCAAGAACGGAACTTCTATGTTAGGTGGATACATTTGTACTGAATTAATTGAGAATATGAAAATACCGATTTCTTTCTTGAATTCTTAAGGGTCGTCTCTAGCTCGAAGAGAGAATAACAACTCTATTTTGAACAGAGCTTCTAAGGGTAAAACTTCTTCACATTGTAGTTGAAGAGATTGTCAAAATAGTGAAAGATTAGATGAAGAGGAAATCTGAGAAAGAAGATGCTGAGATATTAAAAAAGGCTTAGAAAAAGACCAGTATGGATGAAGGATTATATCATGTAAAGTTATAGGAAGTTGTACTAATAAAGTAGTGGCAAAAAAGTTAGTTTTTTAGTAAAATAGTTACAGCTTGTAAACTCTGCAGCTGAGTTCGTTAAAAAGAAGTTAGTAGTTATTTATTTTCTAAAATTAACTAATCAAGAACGTCATTTCTTAGCTCGCTGGATAAATACATTTGTAATGAATCAATTGAGGATATGAAATTACCGATTTCTTTTTTGAATATTTGAGAAGTCGTATCTAGTTTGAATAGAGAACAACAACTCTGTTTTGAAAAGAACTTCTAGGGGTAAAAATTGTTCTTCACATTGCAGTTGAAGAGATTGTCAAAATAGTAAAAGACGAGACAAAGAACAAATCTAATAAAGAAGATATTGAGAGATCAACAAGGCTTAGAAAAAGATCAATATGGATGAAGGATTAAATCAAGTAAACTTGTAGGAAGTAGCATTAGTAAAGTAGCGGCAAAATAGTTAGTTTGTTAATGAAATAGTTACAACTTGTAAGAGCTATAACTAAGTTAGTCCAAAATAAGTTAGTGGTTATTTGTTTTTTTGAAATAACTAATCAAGAACGTAACTTCTAAGCTAGGTGGATACATTTGTAAGGAATTAATTGAGAATATAAAAATACCGATTTCTTTCTCGAATTCATAAGGGCCGTCTCTACCTCGAATAGAGAACAACAACTCTATTTTGAACAAAACTTCTAGGTGTAAAATTTCTTCGCATTGTAGTTGAAGAGATTGTCAAAATAGTGGAAGACGAGATGAAGAGGAAATCTGAGAGAAAAGATGCTGAGAGATCAAACAAGGCTTAGAAAAAAACCAGTATGGAAGAAGGATTATATCATGTAAAATTATAGGAAGTAGTACTAATAAAGTAGTGGCAAAATAGTTAGTCAGTTATAAAATAGTTACAATTTGTAAAAGTTGCAGCTGAGTTAGTTAGAAAGAAATTAGTAGTTATTTATTTTCTTAAAATAACTAATCAAGAACGTCACT
>BRYE01000019.1:245000-250000 GCA_030159115.1 Actinidia arguta var. hypoleuca
TACCATGGATTATTTCATAACATACTTATATCATTTAACTTAAACATGTGAGCATACATATCTTTTCTGAAAACATAAACTTTCATAAACTTGAAGCTCACAGAATCTTGACATACTTGCTTTTGTACTCGTACATATCATATACTGAAACTATGACAACTCGACTGAACTGGATGACCAAATAGGTCGGGTGGCTCTTTTGGCCAGAGATATCTCACTTTGTAGATGGAACTTATTTTATGTCCCCCATCTACCTTAGGACCTTAGGCTAGATTAAAGTCCCACCACGAGGGACCCCGAGTGTCACTATATTTGCTTATCTTGAACATACTTAGTTTTTCTTGTAAATTATGCATCCATGGATTTCAATACATAGCATAGTAACATTTCGTACTTTGAAAGGCATGGCATTCATATTTAGAATATAATCATTGATGCATTAAAATCATGGAAAAATGATTACATATAACATAATATGTATTGAAAACACTTTTGAAGATACATAGGTTTTGTCCATGGCATCATGTTACTCACCTTGGTTTCCTTGGCTAAGTGCTACACTTGGCGTTCCTACACATATAGGACATACGATACAAAATGTCAATACTATGATCGAGAAGGTTTAAAACTAATATAACAACTCTCGACTTGACTAAAGGTATCCCCGCCCAAGGATAACCTATGCCTTAGGACGGCACTCCTAGGAATAGGTTCAAGGATCCTAGATTGACTATTAATGGCCAAAGACAACACTTGGCTATAGTTCCTTCATCGCATCCCATTTACCTCACGACAATAAATATACATCCTAGATCAATATCATTTGAAAATAGACTTAATGATCTTCAATTTGGTAGGTCATGAGTTTGAAACGCATCCCAAATGAAGAAGTTATGCTCAATGGAATAAGGACTAAATTTCTAAAAAAACTGTGTTGCTGGTAAAATCTTAAGTCGACTTTAAACTTCAATATCTCATAATATATATGGAATTAAATTTTAAAATTTATGTCGTTATAAAGGTCTACGAGTCTATTTTCCAACGCTACAAACAGTATCTCAATCCGAATTTTCTAGAGAAAATTATACCCATTTTACAAAACAGTCTCTGGGCTGAAAATGGTCTGGCATTCGAACGCCAGGCAATCCGGCAAAATGTTAACTCTGGACGTTCGAACGTGGCGTTCGAACGCCAAGGCAAAAATGAAAATCCTAACTCTGGACATTCGAATGTGGCTTTCGAACGTCGGCCGCACGCAGCAGCAGAAATGGCATGAAAACTTGTCAAAAACTTATCCAATCTTAACCCAAAACTTCACCAAAGTTTTTATGGCTCAACTACACACTCAAGAGACAACAATAACTCAAAATCAAACCTCAAACCTAACCCTAGCATGGTAGATCTAAGGTCAAAATTTCAAAAACCCTAACATTTAATAATTTGGGATTCTTGTATTAGCATTCAATTTCTTTGAATTGAGCTTCAATATACTTCAATTGGGACTTAAGGGAGTACTCTAACTCAACAATGGGCTTACTAAAGGCATCTAAGGCATAACCTAATTTTTTCAACTTATACATATACATAAAAATAGATTTTTCTCACCTCCTCAAGCTTGGTAGAGCTTCTAATGGCTTCCTTAGGCTTGGATTTTGGACTCTCTCTCCAAGATTCTCTTTCTCTTCCTTCCTTCTTCTTCCTTTCTTTCTTCTCTCTCTCTCTCTCTCTACGAATTTTTTTTTTTTGTGTGTGTGTGTTTGGCTTGGTGCTTGAAAGAAACACATGGGATTCAATCCGATGTGCCCACCTCCATCCTTTTCTTGTTACAACCTTCCTCCTAATTGGTCATTTCATCTATTTTGGTCACTTTTGACCACTTTGACCGTAAAATACTTACAATTAGGTCCTAATAGAATTAAATTTTTACATTAAGAGATGAATAAAGGAAATTTATGGGTTTGGGTATTACAGTTGTAGAAAGTAGCACTAATAATGTAGCGGCAAAACATATATAGTTTGTTAATAAAATAGTTATAATTTGTAAGAGCTGCAGCTAAGTTAGTTGAAAAGTAGTTAGTGGTTATTTGTTTTCTTGAAAGAACTAATCAAGAACGTAACTTCTAAGCTAGGTGGATACATTTGTAATGAAATAATTGCGAATATTAAAATACTAATTTCTTTCTTCAATTTCTAAGAGTCGTCTCTACCTCGAATAGAGAACAAAAACTCTATTTTGAACAGAGCTTCTAAGGGTAAAACTTCTTCACATTATAGTTGAAGAGATTGTCAAAATAGTGGAAGACTAGGTGAAGGGGAAATCTAAGAAAGAAGATGCTGTGAGATCAAACAAGGCTTAGAAAAAGACCAGTATGGATGAAGGATTATATCATGTAAAGTTATAGGAAGTAGTACTAATAAAGTAGTGGCAAAATAGTTAGTCAGTTATAAAATAGTTACAATTTGTAAAAGTTGCAGCTGAGTTAGTTAGAAAGAAATTAGTAGTTATTTATTTTCTTAAAATAACTAATCAAGAACGTCACTTCTAAGCTAGCTGGTTAAATACATTTGTAATGAATCAATTGAGGATATGAAATTACCGATTTCTTTTTTGAATTCTTGAGTATCCGTATCTAGCTTGAATATAGAACAACAACTCTGTTTTGAACAGGGCTTTTAAGGGTAAAGATTGTTCTTCACATTGAACTTGAAGAGATTGTCAAAATAGTGAAAGACGAGACAAAGAATAAATCTAACAAAGAAGATGTTGAGAGATCAACAAGGCTTAGAAAAAGGTCAATATGGAAGAAGGATTATATCATGTAAAGTTGTAGGAAGTAGAACTAGTAAAGTACCAGCAAAATAGTTAGTTTGTTAATAAAATAGTTACAATTTGTAAGAGCTGCAGCTAAGTTAGTTAAAAAGAAGTTAGTGGTTATTTGTTTTCTTGAAATAACTAATCAAGAACATAACTTCTAAGCTAGATAGATACATTTGTAAGGAATTAATTGAGAATATAAAAATACCGATTTCTTTCTCGAATTCATAAGGGCCGTCTCTACCTCGAATAGAGAACAACAACTCTATTTTGAACAAAACTTCTAGGTGTAAAATTTCTTCGCATTGTAGTTGAAGAGATTGTCAAAATAGTGGAAGACGAGATGAAGAGGAAATCTGAGAGAAAAGATTCTGAGAGATCAAACAAGGCTTAGAAAAAAACCAGTATGGAAGAAGGATTATATCATGTAAAATTATAGGAAGTAGTACTAATAAAGTAGTGGCAAAATAGTTAGTCAGTTATAAAATAGTTACAATTTGTAAAAGTTGCAGCTGAGTTAGTTAGAAAGAAATTAGTAGTTATTTATTTTCTTAAAATAACTAATCAAGAACGTCACTTCTAAGCTAGCTTGATAAATACATTTGTAATGAATCAATTGAGGATATGAAATTATCGATTTCTTTTTTGAATTCTTGAGTAGCCGTATCTAGCTTGAATAGAGAATAACAACTCTGTTTTGAACAGAGCTTGTAAGGGTAACGATTGTTCTTCACATTCCAGTTGAAGCGATTGTCAAAATAGTGGAAGACGAGACAAAGAACAAATCTAATAAAGAAGATGTTGAGAGATCAACAAGGCTTAGAAAAAGGTCAATATGGAAGAAGGATTATATCATGTAAAGTTGTAGGAACTAGCACTAGTAAAGTAGCGGCAAAATAGTTAGTTTGTTAATAAAATAGTTACAATTTGTAAGAGCTGCAGCTAAGTTAGTTAAAAAGAAGTTAGTGGTTATTTGTTTTCTTGAAATAACTAATCAAAAACGTAACTTCTGAGCTAGGTGGATACAATTGTAATGAATTAGTTGAGAATATGAAAATACCAATTTTTTTCTTGAATTCTTAAGGGCCGTCTCTAGCTCGAATAGAGAACAACAACTCTATTTTGAACAGAACTTCTGGGGGTAAAACTTCTTTACATTGTAGTTGAAGAGATTGTCAAAATAGTGGAAGACTAGATGAAGAGAAAATCTGAGAAAAAAGATGCTGAGATATTAAAAAAGGCTTAGAAAAAGACCAGTATGGATGAAGGTTTATATCATGTAAAGTTATAGGAAGTAATACAGATAAAGTATTGGCAAAATAGTTTGTTTGTTAGTAAAATAATTATAATTTGTAAAAGCTGTAGCTGAGTTAGTTTGAAATAAGTTAGCGGTTATTTATTTTCTTAAAATAACTAATCAAGAAGGTCACTTCTAAGCTAGCTGGTTAAATATATTTGTAATGAATCAATTGAGGATATGAAATTACCGATTTCTTTTTTGAATTCTTGAGTAGCTGTATCAAGCTTGAATAGAGAACAACAACTCTGTTTTGAACAGAGCTTTTAAGGGTAAAGATTGTTCTTCACATTGCAGTTGAAGAGATTGTCAAAATAGTGGAAGACGAGACAAAGAAAAAATCTAATAAAGAAGAAGTTGAGAGATCAACAAGGCTTAGAAAAAGATCAATATGGATGAAGGATTATATCATGTATAGTTGTAGGAAGTAGCACTAATAATGTAGCGGCAAAATATATAGTTTGTTAATAAAATAGTTATAATTTGTAAGACCTACAGCTAAGTTAGTTGAAAAGTAGTTAGTGGTTATTTGTTTTCTTGAAATAACTAATCAAGAACGTAACTTCTAAGCTAGGTGGATACATTTGTAATGAAATAATTGCGAATATTAAAATACCGATTTCTTTCTTGAATTTCTAAGAGTCGTCTCTACCTCGAATAGAGAACAACAACTCTATTTTGAACAGAGCTTCTAAGGGTAAAACTTCTTCACATTGTAGTTGAAGAGATTGTCAAAATAGTGGAAGAGTAGGTGAAGGGGAAATCTGAGAAAGAAGATGCTGAGAGATCAAACAAGGCTTAGAAAAAGACCAGTATGGATGAAGGATTATATCATGTAAAGTTATAGGAAGTAGTACTAATAAAGTAGTGGAAAAATAGTTAGTTTGT
>BRYE01000019.1:262500-267500 GCA_030159115.1 Actinidia arguta var. hypoleuca
AATAGGAAGTAGCACTAGTAAAGTAGCGGTAAAATAGTTAGTTTATTAATGAAATAGTTATAATTTGTAAGAGCTGCAACTAAGTTAGTTAAAAAGAAGTTAGTGGTTATTTGTTTTCTTGCAATAACTAATCAAGAACGTATCTTCTAAGCAAGGTGGATGCATTTCTAATGAATTAATTGAGAATATGAAAATACCGATTTCTTTCTTGAATTCTTAAGGGCCGTCTCTAGCTCGAATAGAGAACAACAACTCTATTTTGAACAAAACTTGTAGGGGTAAAACTTATTCACACTGTAGTTGAAGAGATTGTCAAAATAGTGGAAGATTAGATGAAGAGGAAATCTGTGAAAGAAGATGCTGAGAGATCAAACAAGGCTTAAAAAAAGACCAATAATGATGAAGGATTATATCATGTAAAGTTATAGGAAGTAGTACTAATAAAGTAGTGGAAAAATAGTTAGTTTATTAGTCAAATAGTTATAATTTGTAAACTCTGCAGCTGAGTTAGTTAGAAAGAAATTAGTGGTTATTTATTTTCTTAAAATAACTAATAAAGAACGTCACTTCAAAGCTAGCTGGATAAATACATTTGTAATGAATCAATTGAGGATATGAAATAACCGATTTCTTTTCTGAATTCTTGAGTAGTCGAATCTAGCTTGAATAGAGAACAACAACTCTTTTTTGAATAGAGCTTCTAAGGGTAAAGATTGTTCTTCACATTGCAGTTGAAGAGATTGTCAAAATAGTGGAAGAAGAGACAAAGAACAAATCTAATAAAGAAGATGTTGAGAGATCCACAAGGCTTAAAAAAAGATCAATATGAATGAAGGATTAAATCAAGTAAAGTTGTAGGAAGTAGAACTAGTAAAGGAGCGGCAAAATATTTAGTTTGTTAATGAAATAGTTACAATTTGTAAGAACTGCAACTAAGTTAGTTAAAAATAAGTTAGTGGTTATTTGTTTTCTTGAAATAACTAATCGAGAATGTAACTTCTAAGTTAGGTGGATACATTTGTAATGAATTAATCGAGAATATGAAAATAGCGATTTCTTTCTTGAATTCTTAAGGGCCGTCTCTAGCTCGAATAGAGAACAACAAATCTATTTTGAACAGAACTTTTAAGGGTAAAGATTGTTCTTCACATTGCAGTTGAAGAGATTGTCAAAGTAGTGGACGACGAGACAAAGAACAAATTTAATAAAGAAGACGTTGAGATATCAACAAGACTTAGAAAAAGGTCAGTATGGAAGAAGGATTATATCATGAAAAGTTGTATGAAGTAGCGCTAGTAAAGTACCGGTAAAATAGTTAGTTTGTTAATAAAATAGTTACAATTTGTAAGAGTTGCAGCTAAGTTCGTTAAAAGAAGTTTGTGGTTATTTGTTTTCTTGACATAACTAATCAAGAACGTAATTTCTAAGCTAGGTGGATACATTTGTAATGAATTAATTGAGAATATGAAAATACCGATTTCTTTCTTGAATTCTTAAGGGCCGTCTCTAGCTCGAATAGAGAACAACAACTCTATTTTGAACAGAACTTCTAGGGGTAAAACTTATTCACACTGTAGTTGAAGAGATTGTCAAAATAGTGGAAGACTAGATGAAGAGGAAATATGTGAAAGAAGATGCTGAGAGATCAAACAAGTCTTAAAAAAAGAACAGTATGGATGAAAGATTATATCACGTAAATTTATAGGAAATAGTACTAATAAAGTAGTGGCAAAAAATAGTTCATTTGTTAGTAAAATAGTTACAATTTATAAAAGTTGTAGCTGAGTTAGTTAGAAAGAAGTTAGTGGTTATTTATTTTCTTAAAATAACTAATAAATAACGTCACTTCTAAGCTAGCTGTATAAATACATTTGTAATGAATCAATTGAGGATATGAAATTTTCGATTTCTTTTCTGAATTCTTGAGTAGTCGTATCTAGCTTGAATAGAGAACAACAACTCTTTTTTGAATAGAGCTTCTAAGGGTAAAGTTTGTTCTTCACATTGCAGTTGAAGAGATTGTCAAAATAGTGGAAGACGAGACAAAGAACAAATCTAATAAAGAAGATGTTGAGAGATCAACAAGGCTTAGAAAAGGTCATTATGGAAGAAGGATTATATCATGTAAAGTTGTAGGAACTAGCACTAGTAAAGTAGCGGCAAAATAGTTAGTTTGTTAATAAATTAGTTATAATTTGTAAGAGCTGCAGCTAAGTTAGTTAAAAAGAATTTTATGGTTATTTGTTTTCTTGAAATAACTAATCAAGAACGTAACTTCTAAGCTAGGTGGATACATTTGTAATGAATTAAATGAGAATATGAAAATACCAATTTCTTTCTTGAAATCTTAAGGGCCGTCTCTAGCTCGAATAGAGAACACCAACTCCATTTTGAACAGAACTTCTAGCGGTAAAGCTTTTTCACATTGTAGTTGAAGAGATTGTCAAAATAGTGGAAGACTAGATGAAGAGAAAATCTGAGAAAGAAGATGCTGAGAGATCAAACAAGGCTTAAAAAAAGACCAGTAACGATGAAGGATTATATCATATAAAGTTATAGGAAGTAGTACTAATAAAGTAGGGGCAAAATAGTTAGTTTTTTAGTAAAATAGTTACAATTTTCAAATGCTGCAGCTGAGTTCGTTAAAAAGAAGTTAGTGGTTATTTATTTTCATAAAATAATTAATAAAGAACGTCACTTCTAAGCTAGCTGGATAAATACATTTGTAATGACTCAATTAAGGATATGAAAATACCGATTTCTTTTTTGAATTCTTGAGTAGCCGTATCTAGCTTGAATAGAGAACAACAACTCTGTTTTAAACAGAGCTTCTAAGGGTAAAGATTGTTTTTCACATTGCAGTTGAAGAGATTGTAAAAATAGTGGAAGGGAGACAAATAACAAATCTAATAAAGAAGATGTTGAGAGATCAACAAGGCTTAGAAAAAGATCAATATGGATGAAAGATTAAATCAAGTAAAGTTGTAGGAAGTAGCACTAGTAAAGTAGCAGCAAAATATTTAGTTTGTTAATGAAATAGTTACAATTTGTAAGAGCTGCAACTAAGTTAGTTAAAAAGAAGTTAGTGTTTATTTGTTTTCTTGAAATAACTAATCAAGAACGTAACTTCTAAGCTAGGTGGATACATTTGTAATGAATTAATTAAGAATATGAAAACACCGATTTCTTTCTTCAATTCTTAAGGGCTGTCTCTAACTCGAATAGAGAACAACAACTCTATTTTGAACAGAACTTCTAGGGGTAAAACTTCTTCATATTGTCGTTGAAGAGATTGTCAAAATAGTGGAAGACTAGATTATGAAGAAATCTGAGAAAGAAGATACAGAGAGATCAAATAACGCTTAGAAAAAGACCAGTAATGATGAAGGATTATATCATGTAAAGTTATAGGAAATAGTACTAATAAGGTAGTGGCAAAATAGTTAGTTTTTTAGTAAAATAGTTACAATTTGCAAATGCTGCAGCTGAGTTCGTTAAAAATAAGTTAGTGGTTAGTTATTTTCTTAAAATAACTAATGAAGAAGGTCACTTCTAAGCTAGCTGGATAAATACATTTGTGATGAATCCATTGAATATATGAAATTACCGATTTCTTTTTTGAATTCTTGAGTAGCTGTATCTAGCTTGAATAGAGAACAACAACTTTGTTTTGAACAGAACTTCTAAGGGTAAAGATTGTTCTTCACATTGTAGTTGAAGTGATTGTCAAAGTAGTGGACGACGAGACAAAGAACAAATTTAATAAAGAAGATGTTGAGAGATCAACAAGGCTTAGAAAAAGGTCAATATTGAAGAAGGATTATATCATGTAAAGTTGTATGAAGTAGTACTAGTAAAGTACTGGCAAAATAGTTAGTTTGTTAATAAAATAGTTACAATTTGTAAGAGTTGCCGCTAAGTTAGTTAAAAAGAAGTTTGTGGTTATTTGTTTTCTTGAAATAACTAATCAAGAACGTATCTTCTAAGCTAGGTGGATACATTTGTAATGAATTAATTGAGAATATGAAAATACCGATTTCTTGCTTGAATTCTTAAGAGCCGTCTCTATACCGAATAGAGAACAACAACTCTATTTTGAATAAAACTTCTAGGGGTAAAACTTATTCACACTGTAGTTGAAGAGATTGTCAAAATAGTGGAAGACTAGATGAAAGGGGAAATCTGTGAAAGAAGATGCTGAGAGATCAAATAAGGCTTAAAAAAAGACCAATAATGATGAAGGATTATATCATGTAAAGTTATAGGAAGTAGTACTATTAAAGTAGTGGAAAAATAGTTAGTTTATTAGTAAAATAGTTACAATTTGTAAACTCTGCAGCTGAGTTAGTTAGAAAGAAATTAGTGGTTATTAATTTTCTTAAAATAACTAATAAAGAACGTCACTTCAAAACTAGCTGGATAAATACATTTGTAATGAATCAATTGAGGATATGAAATTACCGATTTCTTTTCTGAATTCTTGAGTAGTCGTATCTAGCTTGAATAGAGAACAACAACTCTTTTTTGAATAGAGCTTCTAAGGGTAAAGATTGTTCTTCACATTGCAGTTGAAGAGATTATCAAAATAGTGAAAGACGAGACAAAGAACAAATCTAATAAAGAAGATGTTGAGAGATCAACAAGGCTTAGAAAAAGATCAATATGGATGAAAGATTAAATCAAGTAAAGTTGTAGGAAGTAGCACTAGTAAAGTAGCGGCAAAATATTTAGTTTGTTAATGAAATAGTTATAATTTGTAAGAGCTGCAACTAAGTTAGTTAAAAAGAAGTTAGTGGTTATTTGTTTTCTTGAAATAACTAATCGAGAACGTAACTTCTAAGCTAGGTGGATACATTTGTAATGAATTAATCGAGAATATGAAAATAGCGATTTCTTTCTAGAATTCTTAAGAGCCGTCTCTAGCTCGAATAGTGAACAACAACTCTATTTTGAACAGAGCTTCTAAGGGTAAAACTTCTTCATATTGTCGTTGAAGAGAT
>BRYE01000019.1:310000-320000 GCA_030159115.1 Actinidia arguta var. hypoleuca
TAAACATAATTTGAAGATCTTTCAACAAAGGTACATGGATTATTTGAGCAATTGTTGATCAGTTTCTTTATTTCTGTTTTGATGCCTGAAATTAAACGTGAGTTAGTGGTAGCACAGCTTCAGTCATTGTTGCAAGCCATGCTTTGGCAAGATTACAAGAAGATAAATTCAATAAGTTGAAATAGTATTTTAAGTCTTCTTGGAAGTGACCTTCAACTGAATCTTTTACACTTTTTAATTCAAAGCCTATACTTAGTACTTATCCTCATCAATCAAAGAGTCCATTTCTGCCTGTTAAAAGATTGAGTCCTATAGAACTCAAGATTAAAGGGGGGAAAATGTTTATGTTATAATTGTGATGAGAAATATGCACTTGGTCATAAGTGTAAAGCATTTTTTTCTACTTATTGGTGAAGATCAAGATCAAGATCAAGAATCTGTGGTGATACAGGAAACAAAGCAACTAATTGATAATATTGATTCATTACTACTTTTCCTGAAGTTAGTATGCATGCATTGGATGAATAGATAATTCCAAGAACTATAAGGGTTAAAGGCAAAATTGGCAATCATTATGTCCACATTTTAATACATAGTAGAAGTACACACAATTTTATACAAGAAAGGGTAGTTCATCAATTGGGATTACCTACTACACCTTCCAAATAATTCAAAGTTTACATTGGTAATGGAGATTTTTTGGTTTATGATAGTAGTTGTGTAGAAGTAAAATTATGTATGCAAGGACATATATTTCGTATGGATTTGTTCATTTTGCCTATTCAAGGAGCTGATGTGATTTTGGGCATCCAATGACTTGAACTTTTGGATCCTCTTGTCACTGATCACAAGTTATTGATAATGAATTTTCAGTGGAAGGGCAAGGTAGTTCACTTGACATGAGAACCTCAAATTAATGATGATTTTTTTCTTGGTAAGCAACTTATGAAGTTGACAAAAAGCCAAAGTATTGTTTCACTATACCACCTCAAAGCCATCTTGCCTGAAAATGAAAGCCATGATATACCCCTTGTTATAGAAATATGCAAACATTTTTGAAATACCAAACTCTCTACCTCCATTCAGAAATACTAACCATCAAATTCATCTTAAATCAGAAGTTGCTCCTATAAATGTCAGGCCATATAGATACCCTTATTTTTAGAAAGTAGAGATCGAAAAACTGATTTAGGAAATGTTGCAGCAGAAAATTATCAGACCAAGTCAAAGTCCTTATTCTTCACTTGTTCTTTTGGTTAAAAAGGGGGATGGACCTTGGAGATTTTGTATAGATTACAGAGCACTAATTGCTATTACCATCAAGAATAAGTTTTCAATTCCTATAATCGATGAATTGTTAGATGAATTGAAAGGTGCAGTGGTGTTTTCTAAACTAGATCTAATATCAGGTTATCACAAAATTCGTGTGAAGGCAAGTGACATCCATAAGACTGCATTCAGAACTCATCATGGTCATTATGAGTTTTTGGTACAATCCTTCATCCATACTGGTCTTTTTCTAAGTCTTGTTGATCTCTCAGGATCTTTTCTCTCAGATTTCATTTGTTAAAACCAAAAGAAAAGAAAGGACTTCATATTTTCTAATTGGGTTTTATAGGATCCTTCACCAATTTTTTTATAGAAGAATGAAATTGTGTTGAAACTATTTGACAAGTAGTTTTTTTTTTTGACAACTAGGTTTCTCCCTTTAATTTGGATGTACTTTCAAGCATTGGTATTTAATTATTCTACCAAAGTATTGTATTATCTATTCTCTTCACATATATATAAAACAATTTCTTTAACATAACCTGTGCACGGGTAAACATACTAGAATATTAATCAAGGATAGGCAAAAGTACATACTCCTAAAGTGTGTATCTTCAGCACCTCATATGTGAACGACAATTGGTCACATTACTCAAGGGTGACCTATTTGACTAGTTCATCCTTATTGAAATATAAGAGAAAACATAAAAAAGACCCCAGACCCAAGGTTTGGAATTGGTAATAAATTAAACCATATAGGTTCAATTGTAACAAAATAAATATTTTATTATTTTTTCAGTCATAATTTAAATCATCCATCAGATTCTGTCTAGTTAGGGCTGACGAAGCCAACTATTTCCCACCCAAACTATTGTGGGACAATGTCATTCCACAACTTCCTCCTTTTAAACCAATTTGACCAAATGAGCACAAATTGGATGAATAAAATTTGTTTCTTGTCTAACAACTTCTTTAACAGTAAGCCCTAGTTTGGTCAAATTGGGCTTAAAAAATAGAAAAGTGTGGAACGACGTCGTACCACAAAGATTAGGGCAAGAAATAGTTGGCTTCACCAGCTCTAACTAGACGAAAGCTAACGAGGGTTTAAATTGTGGAAAAAAAAAATACAGGGTTCATCTTATTATAATTGAAATGATAGGGTTTAATTTGTTATTAATGCCAAATTCTAAGACTTTTTTGTACTTTCCCCCAAAATATAATATAACCTCATAAAATTTACTTCGTCATGACATAATATTCATAATCATTAGTATAACAACCAATAATGACATGTAATATTAACTACAAAACACCATAACATATACCAATAGTAAGCATAACAATACCAAAACATGACATAATTCTGGAAGCATAACATTGAACCAAAGGATTCATATATGAACCGAATTGATCAATAACATTTTGTAGAAATGTTAATTGTAGTTTTTGTTGAAATAGAAATTCATAATTTTGTGAAAAAGCAACACAAACTCTAAATTTGAAACGAAGAAAAGACAAATTCTTAAAGTTAAAACATAACAAAACTTAAGAAAATTGTAAAATGCAAATTTATAGAACCGAAGTACATAAAATAATAGACTTGAGGCCTGTGTTGAACACAGTTTTCTTAGTATAGATTTACGCCCTTACTTTGGTGCTCACGATGATTGGATATCCACCTCATAGGATACAATAATCTTTTTGCACACAATTACAACACTATAATTGTATGCGCGATGAATAGAAATAATGGAGGGATTCTATAATGCAGAACTTTCTATCGCAGTATGCAGAGTATATGTGTGCATAGAGAGTCAAAGGTTGGCATGAATGAATGAAAAATGCTAGAGTATGCACTGGTATTTCTAGGTGATGAGGGGACTATTCAAAAAAATCAAAAAGGGGTCAGGACCGAACTTGAATAGTCAACGGTTTGATCAACTCAAAGTGGTGCAACCCACTCAAAAAGGTGCGACCCGATAATAGTTGACCCCCGCAAACTAGTGCAACCCAACGGTCCGCAACCGAATAGTTTCTAGAAGAAAAATAAAAAATAAAAAATATATTTAAATAAATAAAAAATAGTGTATTTAAATAAAATTTCTCCAAAAATATTACAAGACTTGCAAATTTGGGCCCAACCCATTACCAACTCCACCTGCAAGGCCAAGAAGTCCAAGCCTGAGCTCGGCACGATAGGCAGTGGTGCAGGCATGTGGTGATTTGTGATTTGTGAGCCTATGTAAGTTCTCCCCAAAGCTTATAAACTCACTTAGTCTTTCTCCCCCAACCAATGTGGGACTAACTGTATTTCTCCTTCATTCTACCACTTCAAGTAACCAACTTTGATATTAATTTGCATTCACACCAAATAATGATTTTAGCCAAATCTTTATATAGTTCTATTCTCCATGTGTGAGTCCACACAAAATAAGTATGGGACCCACTTTCTTTATTTTCTCTAAAGTTCGGCGAAATCATAATTTTTTAAACATATTTTGTCAATTTGGGCGTAATATTTACCAGAATTGTGTGTAATAATTTTGTTTTCAATAGGATGCAAAATATTTTTCCTGAGTATGCGTAATAACTCCATGGGATGTCATAACACTAACCAGATATGGGCGTAACTTTTATTTGTCTTTAAAAATGAAAAGTATTTTCAAAATCAGTCCGTAACATTTGGCCAGGGAAGGCATAACAACACCATAATAGAGAAGGAGATGTGAGCGGTGAGGGTGAGGGTTTTAGAGGTCGCAAAGCAGGGAGGGGCAGAACGTGGTAGAACCATCGACAATGAGGGAAGGAATCGTGCAACGAGGAAAGTGCAAAAATGGAAGGCGGGTTACCGATTACTTAAGTTGTCCTTGTAATTCCTTAATTTAACAAATGATTGAGGTTGCATTTTACTCAATGGTTATGCAACGAGGAAAGTGCAAAAATGGAAGGCGGGTTATCGATTGCTTAAGTTGTCCTTGTAATTCCTTAATTTAACAAATGATTGAGGTTGCATTTTACTCAATGGTTATTAATAGGGGTCTATATCATGTCTCCTGAAATAGGTGTGTACTATAGATTTTGCAAACTCATAATATTATGTGTTTAAGCCTTCTATTCTCACAACATTGCTCAATATCTTACATATTTTACTAAATAAATTACCAAATAAAGACTCGATCTGCAAAAAAAATTTAAGTTGTTAGAATCTTTGAAATTCAACTTAGATATTTTCTAAGGGCATTTGCATCCGGATTCTATTCATTGATTTTATCCTCATTTAAAACTCAAACACCTATTTAAGTCCTAACATCAAGCTAATTCTAAAACTGGCCTTATTTTTTATTAACGATTTGTTCCAGCTGGATTTCTCAGGCCTCACAGCCTTCATCTGGATTCCAAACTTTGATATTGTTCATTAATAAACTTTTCTTTTGCTAGTAAAAACTAAAAAATAAAAAACAAAATATACAAGTTCTATGTATATATTTGCTACACATAAGTTAAATAAGTAAAAAAATATGAACATTGTTCGGGATCTAATGATCCCTCCTAAATCGTGCATGTGCAACGTCATCGTGCATAAGTAGTTGGAATCAATTAAGCTCCATATTCTGAAACACATAAAACATTAGTCAAAACGAGCTTTATCCTAGTTAGGGGCAGCAATGAATGTGTAGGTGCAAAGCCAGCAGAACTTCATGCAAGTTCCGAGCTCTGCCCTGCATTGCCTATCTACATTATATCGAGGTTCACTTTGCATCTGGCATATGACTCAAGCCATTCTTCCGCCTTGAAGCTCTCTTAGCGAAAGAAAGGTTTGGTAGAAAAACCTTAATCCAATGGAACCAAACCCTAACCATAACGGGTCGCTGAGTTGCCAAAACCCCAGGATCAGCAAAGCAAGCACAAATTAGACCCATTTCGATTGTGGAAATGGATCCAGGGACAACCCAAATCCCTTGGTGTTTGGAAAGCTTAATGGCCGCCCATCAATGGCAAACGAGCAGCCATGGCAAACCCCAGTAGACAACTTAAGCACTCATATATGCAGGACTGTGTAGATCAAAAATCTAAGACCCTATATGCAAAGCAAATATATCAAAAAACACAGATATTTTAAAAAATTCCAAAAGAAGACCTATAGTGATGGTTTAGAGGCAGTTGAAGAGCAAAAAAAAGACCGTCAGAGATAGGGATGTTGTCAAAGATGGAAGACGAGCAATGGCACGATGATGGCAATTTGAGGATGCTAAAAAACACTTACAATTTCTCTCTCTAAGACTCTCAAGTTACAAGGTGAACAATGAAGGGGATCTTATCCCTTTGCATAAGCACATTTAAAAAATTTTCTTTTCCAGATCTTAAGCCAAGTAAATCACACAACGTCGATCAAGAGAGGGTTCAATATACCTTGAATATCATGAGAGAATCAAGGTTGAAACTAGAGTCACTACAGCCTTAATTGTTTGTGCCAAGAAATTGCTTTGATTTCTGCGCTTGTTGGCTATTTACAATGACTAATTGCTGCCACTACCTTGTTGACCTATGGTCGTTGGTTCTCTGCGAGTGGCTGCTGCCTAACGCTTTGTTGCCACTTCCTGCCACTTCATCACTACTGTTATGGATGCTGGCTACCACAGTCGTAGCCGCGCCCGCGGGTTGCCACTTGCAATGGCTTACAGCTGCCTCTATTAGTTATAGGTTACGGCCGACAACGGCTTGCCACAGCTGCTATCATGCACCGCTTTGGTTGAGTCGCTGTTGTACCTTTTTGCTTGTTTTTCCCTACAAATTCCACCAGCCTAATTTTCACAAAATCCTAGTCCTAAATATTTTAAGACTTTGTTTGTCAAGTTTTGTAGACTCTTTGATCTTCTTTCCTTTTTTCCTCAACCCTAACCGATCCTTCTAGAGTGCGGTGTCTTAGATTTTCTCTCAAAAATTCTGCAGAGAATTAATTTTTTGATTGGCAACCAATATATCATATATATAGGTTAGGTCTCCAACTAGGGCAAGGATAAGGTTTCTAGGGAGTCCTAGTTTGGCTCCAATTAAACTACTAAGAGTTCTAGTTTTCTCATAACTTAATTTAATAATTTAATTAATTCAAATTAATTCTACTAAATAATCTGAATTGCACTCTAAAGCTAAATGACTAAAATACCCTTATCGCTATTTTAATATCATAATTAAAACCCTCTACATGGGTACCAATAATTAGGTTTGGATAAAATAACTATCTACCAAACCATAACTATTTTCAACTCTTATGATACATAATTCACTTCTCATTTGGTCACCAAAATAATAAGTATTTATTTCGATAAATAATTTACTAAAAAGACCGAATTTGGATTTTAATGACTAAATTAATGAATTAACTCATAATTGATACCATCTCTCTCCTAGAGGAGAGTGAGATTCAATCTTAAAAATTAAGTATTCCCACAGACCTAACATGGACCACCTAAGATACCGAGGTGTTGACCTCAATTAGGCTTACTCATTGGTAAATCAAAATGAACTGTGACACTCCGAATCCGTTAAATTCATTAAATACATAAACCATGATCCATACATCGATTAAGGAGGTTAAGTATGAAGTTAGAAGACTCAAATCTAAGTTAAGAATCCTTGAAACAAAAATCTCATTTCTACCCAATTTTGTTCTTAGGGTTCGAACGTTAGAATAGGCGTTCGAACGCTAAACCCAGAATCCTTCTTACAGTTCGAACGTTAAGGAGAGCGTTCGAACTCTACTGCCTGTGGCAGATTTCATGCTCTCAGTATCTCCAACTCCAGTTTTGTTCTTAGAGTTCGAATGCTAGAATAGGCGTTCGAACGCTAAATCCAAAATCCTTCTTACAGTTCGAACGTTAAGGAGAGCGTTCGAACTCTACCACCTGTGGCAGATTTCATGCTCTTAGTATCTCCAACTCCAGTTTTGTTCTTAGGGTTCGAACGCTAGAATAGAGGCGTCCGAACGCTAAACCCAGAATCCTTCTTACAGTTCGAACGTTAAGGAGAGCATTCGAACTCTACCGCCTGTGGCAGATTTTATGCTTTCAGTATCTCCGATTCACGTTTTCTTCTTAGCGTTCGAACGCTAAGGAGGGCGTTCGAACGCCAACAGTATAAAATGAAAAATAAAAAGGGAACACCAGATTAAAAATAGGCGAGCCACATGGGATTATTTCCCATGTGTCTCAGCAAATATACCTACACACACACACATTCGGATAGAAAAGAAAGAGAAAAGAGAAAAAGAAGAGAGAGAGAGAGAAGAAAAAAAGAAAGAAGAAGGAAAAGAAGGAGAAGCTTGGAGAGAGTCCAAAATTCAAGCCTCAGGAGGCCATTGAAAGCTCTACCAAGCTTGAGGAGGTGAGAAAAATCTATTATATATATGTGTATGTTAGGATTTTTAGTTTTGATTTAAAAACTAGATTTACCATGTTAGGGCTAAAATGAAGACTTAATTTTGAGATATTGTAGCACTAATAGGTCACTTATAGTAGTCCCAAAGTATTAAAAAGATTTGATTAGATTTAGATTAAGTTTTGGCAAATTTTCTAAAACCAGTTACTATTCCTGCGACTCCACGCAGTCAGGGTTCGAACGCCCATGAACAGGGTTCGAACGGTCTAGACTTTTGACCATGACGTTCGAACGCCACTTTTAGAACACTTTTAACGTTCGGACGGTAGTCACTTTAGCCTTAGAATTCGAACGCTAAGCCAAGAGTTCGAACGCACAAAGAAGGGAAGCTTAAGTATTTAGTCTTAGAGTTCGAATGCCTCTGTGCAGCGTTCGAACGGACAGAAAGCCAAAAACTAGACATATTACCTAAGCGTTAGAACACCTCTGTGCAGCGTTCGAACGGACAGAGAGAAAACCCAATATTTAGCCTGAGCGTTCGAACGCCAGAACTAGAGTTCGAACGCCAAGACCAATTTCAGACAGTTATGAACCCTTTTATTTTAAAACTCCATAATCATAGCCATAGTACATTAAGCCCTTCAACTACCTAATAGAGGACTTAGGTCTACGTTTAAGGGTTTTGATTTAGAACAAAGTGTCTACGGTAAACGGAAAGTAGTATTACTTTAAGTCAATTAATACCGTGTTATTATACCTAGCCATTGACGTTTCTATCCCTTACATGTAGGTACACACGACGTAACATCTAGCCAAGGAAACCCAGGTGAGTAACAAGATGCCATGGACAAAACCTATGTATCTTCAAAAGTGTTTTCAATACGTATTATGTTATATGTAACCATTTTTCCATGCTTTCAATGCATCAATGATTATGTTCTAAATATGAATGCCATGCCTTTTAAAGTATGCAATATTACTATGCTATGTATTGAAATCCATGGATGCATGATTTACAAGAAAAAAAAAACTAAGTACGTTCAAGATAAGCAAGTATAGTGACACTCGGGGTCCCCCCTGGTGGGACTTTAATCTAGCCTAAGTTCCTAAGGTAGATGGGGGACATAAAATAAGTTCCATCTACAAAGTGAGATATCTCTGGCCAAAAGAGCCACCCGACCTATATGGTTATCCAATTCAGCCGAGTTGTCATAGTTTCAGTATATGATATGTACGAGTACAAAAGCAAGTATGCCAAGATTCTGTGAGCTTCAAGTTTATGAAAGTTTATGTTTTCAAAAAAAATATGTATGCTCGCATGTTTAAGTTAAATGATATAAGTATGTTATGAAATGATCCATGGTATTTTATGTTCATGCATCTGTTGTTATTCACTAAGCTTTTAGCTTACGTTTTCAAAAACCTTTTCAGGAGACCAGTCCGAGGAGCAATAAGAAGAAGATAGCAAGTAGACTTTAGTTTTGTGGCCAATGACCTTATGTTATTTTGTAAGGGCTAGACTCTATATTATGTAGTGATGTAAGGCCATGTCATGCATAACTTAATTTGGTCATGTGATGTACGTAAAAAGTTTAAAACTTAGGCACAGCTCTGTATACAGTGTGCACACTCTACTTTATTATTTTTAGTATTATGACGCTTCCGAAAAAGAAAAGAAAAAAAAAATTATACCACTTTGAATGAGTATGCACAGGTTAAAGATAAGTAGGCCTTGGCGGAAAGCCGCCGGCCGGTGACGAACCGTCGATCCGCATAGACCGGGTTGCGGGACGTTACATGAACAATGTGAAGAACTATTCACTCAAAATTAAGAGTCAATTACAAATACTGAATGTAAGATTTCATCATAAAGTGACAGTTTTGTATGATAAATTTTTTTACGACTATCTAGTTTAGTGTATTTCATAATACACGAATACTTTAACCCAGAGTCACCTACTCTGATGGTTGAGATAAACCATCCTATAGTATAAAGTTCATTGGTATTATAGTCTTCGTAGATAACACGTCCAAACTCATCAACGACTACGAACTCAATTATAGTTACTAGAATCAACAATTAATATCTCCTGTGTGTAAATCTCAGTTCCACATATTTATCGTAACTCTAGATAACTTAGGGAATATCATCTCATGATATATAATAGAACAACATCCAATGTATGATAAAATGAATTCTTATTCCAAATAATAATTAAATATTTAGACATGTGGGCATGCAATCCCCAATAAGTGGCTAGAATGAGATCTTGTGTCCAAGCTTCCCCCTACTGACGGTTATTGAACACCAACTCCCATAACCTCTACAGTCGTTGACCAAGCTCATGCGAACTAA
>BRYE01000019.1:330000-332500 GCA_030159115.1 Actinidia arguta var. hypoleuca
GGTAAATGGGGGACATAAAATAAGTTCCATCTACAAAGTGAGATATCTCTGGCCAAAAGAGCCACCCGACCTATATGGTCATCCAATTCAGCCAAGTTGTCATAGTTTCAGTATAAAATATGTACGAGTACAGAAGCAAGTATGCCAAGATTCTGTGAGCTTCAAGTTTATGAAAGTTTATGTTTTCAGAAAAGATATGTATGCTCACATGTTTAAGTTAAATGATATAAGTATGTTATGAAATGATCCATGATATTTTATGTTCATGCATCTGTTGTTATTCACTAAGCTTTTAGCTTACGTTTTCAAAAACCTTTTCAGGAGACCAGTCCGAGGAGCAGTAAGAAGAAGATAGCAAGTAGACTTTAGTTTTGTGGCCAATGGCCTTATGTTATTTTGTAAGGGCTAGACCCTATATTATGTAGTGATGTAAGGCCATGTCATGCATAACTTAATTTGGCCATGTGATGTACGTAGAAAGTTTAAAACTTAGGCACAACTCTGTATACAGTGTGCGCACTCTACTTTATTATTTTCAGTATTATGACGCTTCTAAAAAAGAAAAGAAAAAAATTATACCAATTTGAATGAGTATGCATAGGTTAAAGATAAGTAGGCCTTGGCGGCAAGCCGCCGGCCGGTGACGAACCTTCGATCCGCATAGACCGGGTTGCGGGGCGTTACATTGGGTATATCAAACAACTCCCTAAAATTAAATCTATCATTAGGTTTTCGATCCGTCATTAGGTTTTCGGTGGTAGACCTACTTATACTAAAGAAGAGTCTCCATGTCTTTGGACCTTCCATAGTTATTTACTTCTTTGATGACGTTTTTGCACTGCTCGGACCACTTACAAAACTTGCTACTGATCCCTGAAATATGTCAACTGAGACGCAAGGTGTTAAATCACAATATCAATTCGTACTACTAAGCAACGCATGAAATTAACACAACCAAGGTACAAAAAGCTTACTACTATCAGGGATATTTCTATTGTGCCTAGGGAAAGACCAGAGGCCATCGTCTCCAACTTAGAATTACCAATTCTCCAAGACTCATAAAAATTCATTCAGATACATGTCTTTGTCGGGGATCTCAATTACCAGTCTCATTGGTGGGTATTGGGATTTTTAGAGTCAAAGATAATGATTACCAATGTATAAGCTGGTACCAGGCTCTTTTCTTGAGCGTAACACCCTATACACATGCAACAAGTTTTAGGCATCGAATGACAAACCTTATTTTTGCATTAGTGTGTCCACTGCGAGCACTGTTTGGATGAAGTTGACTGACACTTGCTTAAAGGTAAGTTGGCACTGCACTAGAACTTCCTTTAGCATGGGACTGATGGGAAATCTGAGGCCTGCTTGGTAGATCAATTGCGTAAGGACCAGGATGCGGTCTCCATGTCCCTCTACTACGTTGGGATCCTTGTTAGGTCTTAGCCTCTCTATTCACACATTATTTGTGGTAGCTATAATGCAAACTATGAGGGGAGTGAAATAGGTTTGCTTAGGATTAATGACCAATTAAAATTTCTTATTAACACTTATACAAATAATGCACTCCTAGTTATAGCAAGTATATAAGAAATTTTAAAAAAAGGAGATAAAAAAGAGCAAATGATTTATAATGGTTCAAAAAATCTAAGCCTATGTCCACTCTCCAAGCGTCTTCTTGGAAATTCACTATCTTCAAGCTTGCGGAGTGCTTCACAACCTTTAGAAACACTAGAACTCTTTCTAGTATTTAAGAGACTTCCTCTCGTGGGAACTTCCAATCACTTATAATGATCCTTTCAACAAAGTACAATAGTTGAAGTAACTCTTAGCTCATCAACTCTAGATCAAATATGAATACAATCTCACTTGACTGATCTAGCTCTTACAAATCAAACTCTCAATTAGTGATCAAGGGATTGACGTATTGAATACAAGTGATTCTAGAATTTTATGGCACTTTAATACCTCTCCAACAACCTCAAGGGTTGAATTTATAAGCCAAAAGCTGATTAGAGTCGTTGCAACATTTTATGCTTCTCATCTAGCCGTTCTGATTGAATCCCAGGTATTGGATCTTGATTTGGACGTGTAGGATCAGAACTTTCAAACTTCAATCGACAACTTCGATCGATCAAACTTCAACTTCAGTTTAGGTTACACTCGATTTCCAATGGCTTACTTATTCTATTTGCTAAGAAATTTAGACCTTTGGTCGAGGGTTTTTCACTTTCGGTCAACTAAATGTCAACTTCAGTCGACATTGTTCTTCAATTCTAGAGAGCACTTCGTTGCGATATTTCAACTTCGAATGTGCTTCTTATTAAATTCGGTCGACCGAATGTGAGATTTGGTCATAGCAAACTTGTTTTTCTAGTCGCAGCTCTTTACCCTGTTTTACTTCGGCTATGCCTTTTCTAATATTCCAATAAGTAATTTTGTTAATTGTCTTGAGCCTTCACACTTCGACTGAGACTTTTAAGCTTCGGTCGACAAGTTC
>BRYE01000019.1:342500-352500 GCA_030159115.1 Actinidia arguta var. hypoleuca
CGGCCTTTTTGTTTTGCTTCTATGTTGCAATTCAGCCTAGCTACCAACCCCTGGCAACCCCCATCAACAGCTGATATGCCAACACAGGTGTCTATTTTCAATTTTCTTTCCTCTATTTCCAGCACTCACATCCCCACACCTTTTTTCTCTCTCATTCTCTCATTTCATTAACCCTAAAATACAAACTATTTATACACGCACACACATGTATGTATAGTGTACATACACATATTTAAATGAAAACCATAAAATTAATTCAAAAATCACTAAAAATAAGAGATGGGTCTCCTAAAGTGTATATACATATGTTGAAATCGCTGGCGATAGCAACCCTCAATAGGTCTCCTTCACACACTATAAGGGGATATCTAGCAGAGCTAGGGCAAGCACCACTGCTTGGCGATCCCAAGGCACATCAGGAGATAGAAAGTGACTTGCATAATGAGGTTTCTTCTGACAACACTCATGCGTGGATCGAGATGCCGGCAACATGACAGGCTAGTTTTAGCAGTGCCTCAGGGGCATGACTGGGTCAACTACCTACTCACTACCACAACAGTTGGCACGTCCCGGCACGCGCTAAGCTGTAGTTTGTCTAGTGACATGATAGTTGGCACGTCTAGGCACGCGTCAAACTCTACTATATAAGGCCAGCCTTATTCTTTCAAAAGTATGCAATTTCTTGTGCTCTAAGTCTTAAACTCTCTCTCTGTAAACATCTTTTCTTTGGTCATCTAACTTGACCGTCAGAGAGCCGTCTTGGGACAACTTCGATGGCCTTTTTTTCACTAGACCGTCAGAGAGATGTCTTGTCCCATTCGGCCTAGTAGCTAGGAGCCATCGGTGACCACTGTCAATTATTTATCTTCAATGTCCTTTCTTCCATTTCTAGTATCTACACACTCCATCAGACACAATTCAGAGATGGGACTCACATTTAATTTGTTTTAAAAGCAAAACTCATATTGTAAAAGGTCATGAATTTTTATTGCTTTTTGACTACTTACAATTATTTTTAGATTTATGACTGATTCGGATATTATTTTTAGATTAACCGTTGTTCTGAATTTTTTTATAGATTTACTACTATTTTGAAATTTTAAATTATTTTACTGTTGTTTTGGAATTTTCTAACTAGTTCACTGTTGATTTGATATTAACATAGCACAAGTGATAATTACTATTTATATCAGAAACATTCTGTAATTATAGTTTGGAACCATATCTTTGCTGTAATTACTGATTGACCCGGATCTTTATTGTAATTTTGGCTTGACCATAAAACTTTCTATAATTACATATTGACCCCATAATTTGATAAATTATAGTTTGACCCCTAGATTTTTAAAAATTACAAATTGAATTTTTTTTAAAGAGATTGCGAAATAGAATTCAAAACTTTTTCTTATTTGTTCTTCAAAACATATTGTAAATATATTTTCAAAAGCAGAATTCAGATTGTAAAAAATCATGAGTTTTAATTGATTTTTGACTATTTACGATTATTTTTAGATTTGTGACTGATTCTAAGTTTATTTTCAGATTTGATGTTGTTTCTAAATTTTTTCCAGAACTATCCTCGTTCTGAATTTTTAAAACTTTCACGGTTGTCTTGAAATTTTTTAAGTATTTCACTACTGTTCTAAAATTTTCTAATTATTTACTGTTGATTTGATATTATTTTAGAAACAGGTGGTAACTACCATTGGAATCCAAAATTTATGGAATTACAGTTTCAACCCAAGTCTTTATTAATTTTACAGATTGACTTGGTTCTTTAATGTAATTATGGATGGACCCCAAATCTTTGTTGTAATTTTAGTTTGGCCAAAATCTTTCTAAAATTACAAATTGACCCCAAACTTTCTAAAAATTGCAACTTCATTTCAATACTTTTAGATATTTTTTGTTTGGTTCTATATTATTTGTCTCTCATAATGGTCCTTGTTTTATAGATTTTTCAATCTTAATTGCGCTGGCAAACGTGGGAGGATTTACTTTGATGCTCGATGCTTTGTCCAAGGTTCCTAAGGGATCCCCAGAGCCTGATGCAACTGCACTAGAGTTGCAACTCTAGAAGCAGGCCTAGTGACACCAGCAGTAACCGAGCCTATGCTCCATAGAGTTCCCATGAACCATGGGAAGAAGCTAGAAAAGTTTAACGATGCAGATTTTAATAGGTGGTAGCAAAAAATGTTGTTCTATCTAACCAACCTTGGTTTGGCCAAATTTTTTGTGGGAAGATGAACCTGCTGTTGCTTAAGGCACACAAGATCTACAAACGGTTGTGGTTGTGGAGGCTTGGAAGCATTCTTACTTCTTATGTCGAAACTACATTCTCAATGGGCTCAGTGACACATTGTACAATGTGTACTATTGTAAGGAGACATCCAAATAGCTATAGAGTCCCTCAATTATAAGTACAAGACCGACGATGCTGGGATGAAGATATTTGTTGTTGGCTAGTTCTTGGACTACAAGATGGAGGACTCTAAGATCGTGATAAGTTAGGTCCAAGAACTTTAGGTGATTCTACATGAGATTCATGTAGAAGGCATGGTTCTTAATGAATCATTCCAAGTGTGCCATGGTCGAGAAGCTCTCTCCCTCGTAGAAGGACTTCAAAATTTACCTGAAGAAAAAGTGGAAAAAGATGAAGCTTAAGGATCCCATTGTCAGGTTTAGAAGGAATACAATAGGGTTTTGAAAAGAAGACTGGGAATTCCTATGTGGCCCGGGTCAATGTGGTCGAGCATACTAAGAAGCCTGACTACAAGGGAAAGAAACTTATGTGTTCTAGCTCCAAGTTAGGGGCTAAAGTTAGTGTTGCCAAGAAGTACATATTTATTGGCAATTGCTACATCTGCAATAAGTCAGGGCATCACGCATTTAAGTGCAAAAGCAAGCATGCCAAGAGTAAAGGAAATAGGCTTGCCCAAGCTCACATGCCAAAAGTTGATGACATGAACCTTTGTGTTGTGGTGTCTGAGGTGAATTTAGTGGGGTCTACCCCAAGTGGGTAGCGGGTGGATACTGGAGCTACCCGTCATGTGTGCTTAGACAAGATGTTGTTCACAACTTTGAAGCATCCTATCAAGGGGGAACAACTATACATGGGGAATTCATCAACTGCCAAGGTTGAAGGATATGGGAAAGTGGTTCTAAAGATGACTTTAGGGAAAGAGATGACTCTGAACAATGTGTAGTACATTACAGAGATCACAAAGAATCCGGTATAAGGGTCACTTTTAAGCAAACATGGCTTTCATCTCTTGTTCAAGGCAAATAAATTTGTACTAACTAATAGTGGTGTCTATATTGGGAAATGCTATATGAATGATGGGTTTTTCAAGCTCAATGTTATGACTATAATCCTGAAAGCTATAAAATGAACGCATCTAGCTCTTTTATTTACTTGCGTGAGTCATCTTATTTATGGCATGATAGATTAGAATACATTTAATGATGATACTTTGCATAGATTAATTAACTTGGACCAAATACCAAAGTTTAAAATTGAATCAAACTACAAATGTCAAGTTTGTGTTGAAGAAAAATTGACAAGATCATCTTCCAATATGTTCAAAGAGAATCTGAACCATTGGATCTAATCCACAATGATGTTTGTGATTTGAAATTTATGCAAACATGTGGAGGTAATAAATATTTTATTACTTTTGTGAAGAATAGCATGAAATATTGCTATGTGTACTTGCTTAAAAGCAAAGGTGAAGCTATAGATGCGTTCAAAAAGTACAAACTTGAAGTTGAAAATTAACTTGGCAAAAAGATTAAGGTGCTAAGAAGCTATCAAAACGGTAAATATGAAGGATAATTCGTTGAATTCTATCTGCAACATGGAATTATTCACCAGATTACTACAGCTTATTCGCTTCAACAAAATGGTGTTGCTAAGTGAAAGAATCGCACTCTTATAGAGATGATGAATGCCATGTTAATTAGTTCTAGTTTACCCCATAACTTGTGGGGGGGAAAGTGATTTGTCTTCTAATTACCTTTAAAATAATGTACCTCACAAGAAAATAGACAAGACACCATATGAACTGTGGAATGGTTGGCAACCTTCCTACAAATTCTTGTGAGTGTGGGGTGTTTAGCAAAAGTGGTGGTGCCTACTCCTAAAAGAGCGAGGATAGGACCGAAGATAGTGGATTGTATATTTATTTTATATGCTAATAATAGTAGTGTATACATATTTGTAGTGCATCACTTAGAAATTTTTGATATCAATAAAAATACGATCATGGAATCTAGGAATGTTGCATTTTTTGAAGATTTGCTTCCTTGCAGATCCACGCATAAGTCTAACTCAAAAGAGGAAACTCAAAAGATTGTTATAGAAGATAGTTAAGAATAGTGGGGGAATGAATAAGAGGTTCCTCCTCAGTAAATGTGCTAGGATGAAAAAGTCATTTGGTCTTGACTTTATAACCTTCTTGTTGGAGAATGAGCCAGAAAGCTTTAAAGAAGTTTTGAATTCTCTAGATGATCCTATATGGAAAGACCTACCTCCATGTAGTAAGCATTTGGGCTACAAATGAGTATTTTAAAAGGAAGATGGAAAGCAGATGAATCAATTGATAAGTATAAAACTAGGCATGTTATAAAAGGATTTAGACAAAAGGAAAGTCTAGATTACTTTGATACTTAGTCGCCAATCACGAGAATAACATTTATTCGCATGATAATAGTCATAGCTGCTTTGCAAAATCTAGAGATACACCAGATGGATGTTAAAACAGATTTCCTGAATACGGACTTGGATGAAGAAATTTACACAAAGTAGCTAGAAGAATTCATTGTTCCAAGTCAGAAAAAAAAGTATGCAAGCTAGTCAAATCCTTGTATAAATTGAAAAAAGCACCCAAACAATGACATGAGAAATTCGACAAAGTTATGTTGTCAAAGGAATTTAAAATTAATAAATGTGACAAATGTGTATACATTAATGTCACATATAGATGGTATGTTATTATTTTTCTGTGTGTAGATAGTAATGATTAAATGATTAAAAATACTAAGAAGATGTTGAATAAGCATTTTGACATGAAAGACATGGTTGTTGCTAACGTAATCTTGGGAATTAAGATTACTAAAAAAACAGATGGTTTTGCCTTATCTCAATCCCATTATATTGAGAAAATACTAGAAAAAATTGACAAAGATAGTACCAATGTGGCAAGATCTCATGTGGATATGATTCTTCATTTATCCAAGAATTTAGGAAATAGCATATCACAATTAGAATATGCTCATATACTTGGAAGTCTGATGTACATAATGAAATGTAGTAGACTAGACGTAGTGCACTCAGTAAGCAAATTGAGTAGTTACACAAGCAATCCAGGTGTTCATCACTTGAAGGTGATAGTTAGAGTATTTAGATATTTGAGGTATATCCAGCTAAGCTAGAAGGATATAGAAATATAAACTGGATATCAGACGTGAAAAAGTCAAAACTACGAGTGGATATGTATTTACCCTAGGAGGGAGATTATATCACATTTTACATGCATTTGATAGCTTAAATTCTTTCATTTGGTTAGGTAAATCGTTTAATTCTTTGGCTAATCATGATATTACCTACAAACTATTTGTTTTGATGATGATAAGTAATATGTTGAACAACGAATTACACGTAGTTTGATGAAGATTGACAATTGATACGAGCCAAGGAAGCGATTCAATAAGTCTCGAAGAAAAGAAAGAGAGAATAAAGTCAAGAAAGCAAAAGGTTGCAGAAAATAGAATGTGTATCGATACTAGGCAAAACTCAATACCGGTACGTACAAGGTACCAATACAGTCATGTTCCCAATATCGGTACCTCAAGAATAGAACACTTTTGTACCAGTACCTCATGAAAGGTGGTACCGGTACCCTAATGTACCAATAGAGGAGAAATGATGGCACCGGTAGAGATTAGTTGCAAGGTCAGTGTAAATGGACTACTTTGCCCTTAATGTCGAGGGTAATTTTGTAATAGTGTTAGGTAAATTGATTCATATACAATTGAGTTGATTAGATGTGTTTTAGATAATTTTTAATCATGTTTTTAGTTTTCAAAAGTTAGTTAGTTAGTTGAGAGCTTCTCTCTCTAACTTTCTCTCTCTAATTATTTAAGTAAATTTAAATTTCTCAATTTGTTTGTAAATCAATTTGCGATCCGATTTAAGATTCTTTTTATTTGTGTGATTATTTATGTGTAAATGCATTCAATTTGAGATTTTGTTTTCTAATTTTTATACTTGTTCTTTACAACCTTTCGTTCTTGATTTCTAGGGTTTGTAGGTAATTGTTGTTTAATTTTAAGTTTCTTTTGTAGAAAGTTCATTGATAGTTAGATTGAGAGTAATTCAATTCAATTTCATAATTTGATCATGCTTTCTATTGTTTTGTTGGTAAATTGCATAATGTACTTTCTAGACTAGATTTCTTAGGCTAGTTTAAGGTGAAGTCTTAAATTATGATCTAGATATGTTCTAAATCTTTCTCTCAAACTTGATTTCTTATAATATCGATAGATTGTTGTTAATGAATTTTTGATAAAAAATGAGGATTGTATATACTCAAGTAAAGATGATAGCCTTGTGTTGATTATCACAAGTTAGTCTATTTTTCTTGCATTCTATGTGTTTGTGTAAATGTCTATTCCAAGGATTTACACTAGAAATGTACACAATGACACAATTTGGGGTAATTGACATATTGCTCTCATTTGATCTCGAGTCCCTTGCATCCAAAGTGTTTGATGTATTACTTAAAAGCCAAAACAATTCATTAATATATTTTCCAAGTGTTTTATTGATTTCATCAGTATAATTTCAACTAACATCACAATTCATGTGGTTAGTTAGTTGTGTAGTCAAAGAGAAAAGGAATTCAGATGGATCCCTTAGCTAGAAATGTACACAAGGACAAGTAGAAGGGCTGCAGTCTTATGAAAATATTTCAAACAAACTTGTATCACCTAATCCACTAAGGAATCGGAAATCATAGCCTTAGATAAGCTAGGTGAAAAAGCGGAGTGGTTTCGCCACTTCTTGGAAAATATTCCAAGTTAGTCAAACCTGTGTCAGCTATATGCATCCATTGTGATAGTTAATCCAAAATTAGAAGAGCACAAAGCAATATTTATAATGGTAAATCTAGACATATATTTCATTGACATAATACCATTAGACAACTACTCTCGAATGGAGTTATCGTTATTGACTATGTAAAGTCTAAGGATAACATTGTGGATCTGCTAATCAAACGGTTAAACAGAGAGTTAGTTGATATGTCTTCAAAGATAATGGGGTTGAAGCCTATAAAATATAGTTGTTGCAACGGTAACCCAACCTATCTGACTAGAGATCCCAATATCTATATTCAATGGGACAACTAAGTTGTCTAAAGGAAATCACTAAAATTTTACACATTCTTATGGAGTAACAGTGATGCTTGTAGCGGATAGGTTAAGCGTGTTTTTAAAGACTCTTATATCTTGAAAATCCAAGTCAGGTATAACAGAATACTCGTAATGAGAGGTCACATATGTAAGTGTGATGTGGGAGCTGCATCAATGAGAATTATCAAGGCTAAATTCTCTGAACGTTCATAAAACCATGTGATGTCCAAGGCCAAAATGAATACAACTATGAGAACCAGTAAAGTGTTGGAGAAATCCTATGTGATGCATGTTATCTTGATTTACATAAACTACAAAACAATTCAAGACATCTCATTCATTATTCAACTAGTTGATCCGACATGTATTCACTAAAGAAGGTTCAAAGCCAAAAGCTACCTTTCTTGATGCAAGAGACTATCCGTTGTGCTCTCTCTCTAAGTCATCATTTTTTGAGTCATTTTTCGGCCAATTTCATTCATGTGGGGGATTGTTAGAAAACTAAGGTTTGAACATGACTTTTCAAAAACTTTGAGCTAAAATATATGAGACTTTGATTCATCATTTTCGATGAACAAAGTAGGAATCCTTCTCCTTTACTATATAAAGATTGTTCAAAATGGATAAGGGATGAATGAGAAATTGTCCTTTAAAGTTAACTAGTTAAACTATCATAAATGTACTGAAAATGCTTAATCCCATATTTGTTAGAATATCAAAAGTTAATAGACTTATATGCTAACAAGTGTTAGTAAAGAATTCCTAGGTGTGTGAGGTGAGTGGGAACACATCACCATACCTGAGCACACCGATGTTGCCTGCCTAACTCAACTAGGTCCAGACCTGAGCACAGGTACGTGGACAGTAGCACAAGCTAAGGGTTGGGCTAGGTTTTGCGACCTGGACT
Organism: Actinidia arguta var. hypoleuca; assembly: GCA_030159115.1. Classification (NCBI taxonomy): domain Eukaryota; kingdom Viridiplantae; phylum Streptophyta; class Magnoliopsida; order Ericales; family Actinidiaceae; genus Actinidia; species Actinidia arguta. The sequence goes on from BRYE01000019.1 coordinate 350,821, forward strand.
CTGGGCCACGTGAAAAGTGAAAAGATTGGGTTGTGACTCCAATAGTCACCAGTTACAAACCATTACTGGGTGTTGATTACCCCAGTAATGAGTGGGTGTTACAGGACCATAAACCACCCTAGTAATATAGGGTTATTGGTCATTACTTCCATACTTAATTCCCTACAAGTTGAAAGGTCAAACACTGCTTCTATATAGGCTTGTCTCTTCATAGTTCAATACACACAGAAAAGCAAGGAGCACATTCCTTCTAGAGTATGGTGAGAGAGTTCTGAGTTTTTGCCATAGAGAGATCAGAGACACTATCCTAGTTCTCCAGTCCAAATAGTGCGGTCTAACACTGTTTGGAGTTCCCCATTTTATCTTGGGAGGCCAACGCTCATTATGCTCAATGCACCGGTGAGGGGCGAATATTCCTTAAGGAGATTGTGTGATACACAAGACTACGTTTTCATATCAAATTTATATTATAGTTTTATTTTACGTTTTATGTATTATAGATTTCTGTTTCTTATAATAGTTTTGTAATTTTTTTTGTAATTAGTTTGTTTAATAATAAAACAATTTATATTTTCAATTTTATCTTGCTCATCGCATAAGATAGGTGACGTCTTAGTATAATTTTATAATTATTTTGGAAATGAATACAGCTTAAATTTTAGATAGATTTGGTACTAAGCATCCATACTTAATTATATTTGTCTTTTAAGTGTTAAATTTCATGTTTTATGATTATGTATGATCATGAGGACTTTCTATGTTGTTGTTAACATGTTTACATACTCATGACTTGAACATTTGGCCTATTTATGCATGATGAGACACGATAGGTACATAGACCCTTGCCGAGGGAAACTTGAGTTTTTTGGTTCCACGGAAATCAATAATGTGAATAATTATATAATAGATAAAATGAATACGGGTTGAATACATGGTTGAGCGCTAATGACAGTGGCTCATGGTATTATGAATAATTCTTTCTTCTTGCGCGCTTGGATCTTGTGGGAGGTATAAAAGTTTGAATCCAGTCTTATTGGTTACTATTACGCCGAGGCATATCTCCCTTGCGAGGGTGGTTTGTTATTTGTTCCGAATGACTCAACTTGGGTAGATCACCAGAGTTTCATCCAATTTTGGATCCTGGGGAACATGAATTTGTCTTCATTCTTGTGCCTAAAGGTTAGTTAGGAGCGATAATCCTTGGTGGTTACCCTAGATTGAAAGATGAACAGGACAATGAACCTAGTTGACACGCAGGTTTAACAACTCTAAAAAAACAAAGTTGTAGTTAGCAATATGCTGACTACTAACTATCCCCAAAATTTAACAAAGCTCACTCCTCTTAAGAAAATATAAAAAATTTATCCTTGAACATGACAATCTCAAGGCTTCATTTAGTAAAATTCGCTTAAAGCAAAATATTCACCACTCTAATTTCCCTTCATAGTGCTTTTTAAACCACTCGATCACTGCACACCAAATATCCAATTTTTTTTGTCTCACACATCCGTTGTCTTTTCTTAAATTTACCGAGCTTCTGTCTTTCATTTGCTCTAAAAATTTCAAAATATCAAATAATGATTTTTGCTTCTTAGACTTTTTAATCTTCTTCGTCCTTCTTTACATCTGTTGTCTATATGAAACTCATTTGAAATCTCTAAATTCTCACTCTCAAACCTC
>BRYE01000019.1:387500-390000 GCA_030159115.1 Actinidia arguta var. hypoleuca
AATATTGTTAATGAAAATATTTCCAAAGAAGAATCAGAGAAGGAATCTCAACATGATGAAGAATAATCTAAACAAAATTCTTCTGATCATTCCACAAATTCCAAAAGGAAAACAGATTCTTTACAAATTATGCAACATGCTACTTTTCAAAAAATGGTATATCCGGATTAATATTGTTATTAATCAAGATTATGTTATCAAAAATGCTACTGCCTTTATTGATAGTAGAGCTAATATGAATTGTATCCAAGAAGGTTTAGTTACCACAAAATAATTTTAAAAAACTATACATTCTTTAACATTTTCTAGTGGAACTAAAACACAAAATAAATATAAATTATCTGACGTTTATATTTGCAATAAAGGAGTTTATATCCCTACTATCTTTTTACAACAAGAAGTTATTATAGAAACTACTTTCCTAAATAAATTTATGCCTATTAAATTTTTTGATCAAAGTGGCATAAAATGTTTTTATCAAAATCAACATATGAGTTTTGAATTTATTCAAAATTCAGAAACTTGCATCATGAATGAACTTAAACAGTTTTTAGTTTCCGAAGAAAAACATTTTAATTTTCTAAAAATTGAAGTTTATTCTATGGATATCTATCAAAAGCTTCAATCTTCAAGATTAAACTCAAAAAAATTTGAAATAGAAAAGGATAGTAAAAAACAAATTTGTAGTGATCATCCAAATGCCTTCTGGAACAGAAAATAACATATTTCATTGCCTTATGAGAATGATTTTAATGAAAAATAAATAAATTTCTACTAAGGCAAGACCAAGTTAAATGAATTCTGAATATCTAGAACTTTGCAAAAATGAAATTCAGGATTTATTATCCAAAAAAACTAATCAAAAAAAGCTATTCTCCACGGAGTTGTACTACTTTTTATGTCAACAAAAATGAAAAAAAGAAGGGTATTCTTCGTCTTGTTATCAACTATAAACCCCTCAACGATGTTTTAAAATGGATAAGATATTCAATTCTTAACAAAAAGAATTTGTTAGATTGACTTTACAAAGCAAAAATATTTTCAAAATTTGAGTTAAAATCTAGCTATTGGCAGATTCAAATTTCTAAAAAACATAAATACAAAACTTCTTGTACAGTCCTTTTTAGTCATTATGAATGGAATATAATGCCATTTGAACTAAAAAATGCTCCCTTAGAATTTCAAAATAACATGAATGAGATTTTTATCCCTCATTCTAATTATTGCATTGCATATATAGATGATGTTTTGATTTTCTCATCATTTATAGATCAACATTTTAAAAATTTTAGAAATTTTAAGGATGTCATTATCAAAAATAGTTTGGTCATTTTTGAATCAAAGATGAAACTTTTTCAAACCAATGTCAAATTTTTAGGACATAAATGCAAGAGGAAAGATTATTCCTATTAATAGAAGTATAGAGTTTGCCTCAAATTTTTCTAATGAAATACAAAATTTCCTAAAGTTATTCAAAAAATCAAATTAAGAATCAAACAATTACCTTGCTTATGTTTGGCTAACCCAATTTTTTATAAAATAGTATAAATTAATGCTTCCAATTTAGGTTATGGAGAAATTTTGAAGCAAAAGAATCCTTCAACAAACCAGGAAGAGCTTTTTAGGTTTACTTCTAGAATGTGGAACGGAGCTCAAATGAATTATTTCACTATCAAAAAAGAAATGTTATCTCTTGTCAAATGTATAAATAAATTTTAGGATGACATTCTTAATCAAAACTTTCTTATTAGAATTGATTGCAGTTCTGCTAAACATATTCTTCAGAAGGATGTTAAAAACTTGGTTTCTAAACAACTTTTTACTAAATGGCAAGCACAATTATCTATTTTTGAATATTATATAGAATATATCAAAGGAGATAAAAACTATTTACCAGATTTTTTGACTGGTGAATTTTTGCAGGAACATGCAGCCTCCTAATAAAGGCAAAAATCCATTCTTGGTTTTTCTCTTTAAATCCAAATATTTCAAAATTCTCTAGATTCCTTCCATGATTTATGCATTGATGGAAAAAGATTGGTCCAGAAATGACTATTTTACCAAAATCTATTTTGGATACCTTTTCTTCTTGATATTCTTATCATCCAAGATTAAAGGAAAAAATTATGGGAAATTATATGCCCTCATGCCCAAATTAATTATAATTTGGAATGAGAATTATTTTATCATACAATTGGATGTTATCTATATTATAAATCACAACTACGTTTGAATCCAAAATCTATCTCTCACTATCTACGGTTTAAATACATTTGAGTTGACCCAACGGCTGAAATTACACCTGAAATTATTTTTTTCCGCAAAAAAATATCACCTTCAACCTATCACTTCCTATCTTTCTCTATTTGTCACCTCCTATCTCTATCCCACGCATCTCACACACAACCCATCACTTTCTTTCTTCCTCTCCGCGTAGCTCCCTCTGTCTATATCTCACACACACCATGAGAAAGCTAAAAACTCTCTCTCAGCCCTATGT
>BRYE01000019.1:405000-412500 GCA_030159115.1 Actinidia arguta var. hypoleuca
TTTCATTGAATTTCACATTACTTAATGCTAAAAAATGGGATATTTAGTTCAATTTTGACAATCTAAATTGTATAGTTCGACAAAGAACTTTTTGGTACAAATGGTGGAATGGCTTTGATAATGATAAAGCCATAACTGTGATCAAATCTACCACCAATGATTATAAACAGGCTTATGAGGCCCAACATCCAAAGATCTAGGAGACCAGTCTTCAATCCAAAAATCCACTCTCAGTCCATCATAGGTTCATACAAAGGTTTTGGACATCATCAAACTTAGTTCTTGGAGAAGTTTCAACAATTATTTACAGAAGCTAGTTCATTCAATATGAAAACAGAGTAGGACATCATTCTTTCTTTTACTGGTCATTTTTCTATTCTAGCAGGAGAAGCTAAAGACCCAAATTATGATTTGGAAAGCCAAAAATCTAAAAAATTTAGAACTATAGAAGATTATTGGGATTCTTTTATAGCTATCCCAATCCAAAAGCTTGAAAGATTAAATCAAAAGAAATCAGAGACAAGAATTACTAGATCCAGATCTACGGCTTCCTCCATGAAAACCTCTCATAAATAGAAAAAATAATTAATGGGTTTAATGAAAGAACAAATACCTATTTATATTCCAAAGTTATATTTTCAGACATCACCAAAGATGCATTCAACTAGGCCTACCAGAATCATGGCAGTTCAACACCTTAAAGGAATTAAATCTCTTTTATCTTTACATATGCATATGATAAAGATAAATCCTTATAATATTGCCACAAGGGATTTATTGACAATTCAAAAGAAGATTCAACACCTCCAGTGGTATTTGGACACTCTAAGTTGTTGTTAAACAAAACAATAGTTTAATTGAGTCTTTTAGCAAAATGATTAAAGCATATGGGTCTGGGAAAGAAAACTACTTTCATCAAAAGTGGAAATAGCTTTCACTGAAAGTAGATTCCTTCACAACTTTCACCGAAAGTGAATTCCTTCATCAAAGAGGACTTCAAAATTTTATTTGACATCTGAATAGTTAAAAGTTTTATCTAGTTAAAAGGTGTTTGGAGGTTATAAGAAGCAAGTTCTTTTCCAAGTTCTTTTTTCTCTCTTGTAACATCTCTCTAGTTTACAATTTTCCTTTTGTAATCAAAAGTTTATCTAAAGTGTTAATCAAAGGTATTTTCTTTTCATTGATCCTTTTTCTTTTGCATATATATATATATATATATATATATATATATATATATATATATATATATATATATATATATATATATGATGTGGGATAAATTTGTAACTTATCCTACAAGTTGTTTACCTCACCATTTTATGTTTAGATCGCCAAACACATAGCCAGCAGTGGCTCATTTGTGGACCGGTTGTTTTCCATCTCTCCATTAGGCGAGGTTGGTCACCTCGCCTATTAAGACTCCGACCTCAGAATCCTTCTCCTTTCCAATCCCTATAATTTGAGGATATTCTCCATATGGAAATCTCCTACGTTTACTCCAATATATCTGGGATATACTTCCATAGTTGGCCGTCCGAAGATCACGTCACACGCGGTTCTCCATTCTCCATCTATAAAAAAGCCGCTCCCCCATCACAAAAAGGTATGATTTAATTATCGCACTCACTAATAGCTCTGTTTTCTCATTACTTAGCTTATTCTCGCTTTGGTATAATTTATACGTCGGAGGGATTTTGAGCGACCTCGCCCCAGCCAGTCACGTTTATTTGTTTGTGCAGGTCGGCCGAGTTGTTGCCAAGGTCCAGTACCGAGATAAAAGAGCAATATTGACTGTTGGCTGCTCGCTCCAGTTTTCTACCACAATAATATATATATATATATATATATATATATACACACACAAACACACACTTTGCAATAAGATAAATAAGAAAAGCAAGAATAAAGTCTTACAAGAGGGGAATGAGGGAGAGGTGCGAGAAATACTCGCCCAATGTGGTGGGGGTGGATGAGGTGGGGGTCCTGTGCGGCGGCGTCTCTCTCTCTCTCTCTCTCTCTCTCTCTCTCTCTCCCATTTCATAACTTTCAACACTTTGTCTTTGTTTCTCTCTTAAAACTCCTCTATTTCCCTCTCTTTATGTTTTTACCTCCAACACAGCCAGCTAAAGCAAAAGGAAGTGCAAGAGAAAAACAAGAAAATCAAAGATGGCTAAATGTGGTGGCTCACTAGGCTGCCACCTCATGTGACTGCCCCAACCAAGGCACTTACTCTAGCTACCGTAGATGGATGGGCACTCGGTGCAAGAAATTAGGAAAGATTTTTAACGAATATGGAGCCTGATCACAATTTGATACAGAATTCAGGTGTTCGAAAAAATCAAGAAAAATTCACAAACGCGAGCAAAACTCTAGATTTCCCAAAATTCATCCGTAAAGAAAAATTACAAAATTTACCCTGTACTTTACTATACTTGAACCCAAATATGGCCCAAACTAAAATATCTAATATCAAATCATTTTTAGGCACATGATTATACTTATTAGTCACTAATCACATAATTAAAGCAATTAAAAGTATTTTAACGAGTTAGAATTTTACACTTAGAGTGCAAGTGAACTAAGCATCACATGTACCAAGTCAAGCTTGTTGACATATGATCAAAGATGTGTACAACTCTAATTAAAACCAAAAGATTTCACTATTAATCATTCACACACAAATATTGAAACCATTTGGAGAGAAGAAAATCACTAAACCTAGGTCATGGGATGGGATCTAACTCTTGGACCAAGCCAAGAGTTTTAGCCCACCATTACTGATGAAAAACTCACCATCAATGGTGGTTCTACTAATAAGAAAGATAAAGCAATAAGCAAGAACAAGAACTAAAGCTTAGAAAAATGGAAGTAAAAGCAAATTCTTAAAATTAAATATACTTAAAATTGAATCTAAAGAGTACCTACAATGTTTGAACAAAAATGAAAAGTACAAGAGAAAGATTACAAAAATGGATGCCACCAACCCACTCTTCTTTTTCTTCTCTTTTTACATTCTAAACTTAATGGGAAAAATTGAAAGGTCCAAAAGTTCCTCGAATTCTGAGAAAAGAATGCTTATATAGTCTCTCAAAATGTCCAAAGTACCCATAAAAAAGTGTGCAAAAACTGGAATTTTTCTCTTCTGAAGCCCGTACTACCGGTTGTAGAAAAAGCTACTACAAGTTGAAAGTGTTTTATGCTTACTCTACTGGTTGAAAGTGTTTTATGCTTGCTTCTAGTCTTCCTATTAACAGTAATAGCTTTTTTCTACAACCGATTGAACTTATTACTAGTAGTGCAAAAGCTATTACCAGCTGAAAATGCTTCTAGATGACGTCTTGGGATTTGAGTCTTGATTCCTCTATATCATCGCTTTGGGAATTCTTCTAGACACCAAAAGGATAACTTTTTCCACCTCGATATTCTCGAGGAGGCTAGAATAGCTTCTCTAAACTCAGATTTCCTACAAAACAATATTTATGACTTGCATGCAAATATCGGTTAAATCAATTATTTTAATATGTAAAAGTGTATAAAACTGGGGGAAAATATATCTTATAATATGCAATATTGTGTGCTAATCAAGGATCAAAGATCTTACCAAAGTTCCCTCATGGCGGGCACCCAAGGATCTATCAAGTCCATCAAAGAAGAGAGAGTCCTCCAAATTTATAGGCAAATAGTCTTTCCTAAACCAAACTAATACCAAAAAGAATTCCTTGCTAAACCAAGTTCCAAAACCAACAAGGAATCTACCAAAACAAAGTTTAGGAAGTCCAAAACGGGCTTAATTTGTCAAAGTCGGCGATCACATCCCATTGCACAAACCACCATGCCTGTGAACGACTCCTGTATCCACCACAATACTCAACAAATATTAAGTATATCATTACTCATTCCCTGATAATTTAAAACCAAACACCATAAGATAAACATATACACATCCTAACGGAAATATAAACAAACTCACTTTAAAACATAAGACACAAATATTTATACAACTATCTCAAGACTAGATGAAACTATACAAAGGCAAGAACTGTCCCAAATTCTGCCAACGACATCCAACACAACCAGAAAGGTCACCACGTCTAGGACCACGACAACAGTGAACCAAACATCTATATGTATCACCTCACCTACCAAAACAGTTTGTGTGGGTGTGAGCTAATAATCAACATGCTCACAATAGATAATCATACTCATAAAGAATGATAGTAATAAACATCCACCATAATATTCAGAAATAGAGATCAACAATGCAATGATGCATCACCCACATGTGTGCGCAAGTTTAGATAATATTGGCCCAATATATTGATGGCTCATTATCAAGGAATGTCCACCGTGGCACCCTTAGGCTAGTCCATCGTGACTAAGTCATAGTTAACCCACCGTGGTTAACTTTCACCAGTGCAATGCAAACACACAAGATAAATATTATGCATTGCCATATCACTTCATATATATACACCTCACGAATATAATCACCAATATCAATCATATAAGGAACTAATAGATCAATATGCATAAGATCATCATATATGTTAATCCCACCTGTCACTACACACACAAAACAATTAAATTACGTCTGAGGTTGCCTTGACGGCCCTTCTCCTTCCCTAGCACCTGTCAGTCATAATTTATCAGTGCACAAGTACAATGTATGAATCAATAACGATAAAATTCAACATATGCACTGTCTACACACATCAGAATTTTCCCTTCACAAACCCAATACCATAACTCCTCTCAAATTTCTCACACAATGCCTCAATATAATGCATGGAATTTATATAATTCAAGTATATACATTTCTAATTCACTCCGATAGATTGTCATTAAATGGTAGTAGTTACACCCCATTAAAATTTCTAGGCGATCGGATAATTTTTCACTGTTGATTGTCATTAAACAAGCTTAAAATCCCTACCGATCACCACTTTATATAGCACGTCATTATAACTTTAGAATTAGTCTAAATTGACCATATAATTGGATTCAGAACACTGAAAAACATAGAAAATGACTATTCACATGACCAAAACCTTATTCGATTGACCAATTTTAAACTAGGATACACGATAGCTTTGCAGACTCGACCACACCACATAATTTATCGTTTGACAACCATTCAATCTTCACAAAAGCTCCAGAACTCCATTGCAGCTTCACAGAAGCTACGAACTACTCTGTTTATGTTCGTTTTTCTCTTTTCTTTTCTTTTTTATAATTTTAACTACTTCACAAATTCAATTGCTTCTTAATACCAAATCTAATTCAAATAATCAAACTAATGGTCAAAAAGAAAACTAATTACTGAAATTTAAAGACTCACCTTCCCATATTTGATTTTTCCCCTTTTTGTTCTTCTCTTCCCTCTCTCTCTCTTGATCTCCTTCTCTCATTTTCTCTCTCAGTTCTCTGTTTTCTTTTTCTTCTAACAGAAAGATAGATAGATAAATATATACCTTCGATTTCAATGTAGTGATCTTCTTCACCTCTGACATGGGCTTCAACTGCGCAACCTTCTTTCGTGGGTTTTACCCAAACGAAGTGCCAGTAAAATAGCTGCAACTCTTGCCCACCCCCTGCCATTCACAACTCTAGAAAAAATGGACCTTTACCTATACAAATCTCTCTCCCCTGTTATGGAAAATCCACCACTCGGGCAACCTATTTTGTCCTCTCAAAGTTTCCAAAAAGTCACTGCCCTATGCCCCTTTGATATCTGTTGCAACTTAGTATTCAACCACAGTGAAGACACATAAATTTAGACTAATTATAAAATTCTATGTATTTAAAAGTCTCAAATTATAGTTACATTAATGGTCCAACTATACAGTGCCATTTGTCAAATAATTGTAGTCTTAAAGCTAAAAATCTTTTGGCCAATCAAATTAAGTCACTTGTCATGTGGTTAAACCAAAAAATTGCTAACACATTTTTGAAAAGGAATAGGCTTAATTATCTAGACACCCCCTAAACTATCATTTTTTATCACTTTCATTATTTCATCTATAAAATGAGCTCATTTACACCTTCTTAACAATCAAAAGTTGTTACTTTCACTCTCTCCATTAGTCTTCCGTCCAAAATTTTGTTTAGACTTGATCACAAGATACCCATGTAATTGCTTCTATATTTTTTATGTCAAATATGTCCTTTGTTTTTTAGGATATAACTATGCCTATTTTACACTTTCATTGCTCTCTCTAGGCTTTCTCTCTCTCTGTTTCTTTATCCACTCTTCTCACTCCTATATTTTTTATACCAAATAGGGATTACTTCCAAAATAAAAAGATAAAAAATAAAAGTCATGCCAAAAGTATCAAAAGATACCAACTCTTGTCCATTTATCTATCTACTACATCATGAAGAATCATGCCAAATATAACCAAAACTTCTCATTTAGGAAACTGAAAATTAAAACATACGACCATAAAAGTTCCCGAGTCAAACTTTGCATGATGTCTATATTAACTAAAAAAGTTCTAAACCAAATAATTATATTTTATATAATCAACAAAAATATTTATTTGTACAATGGAAGTATACATGGTAAACCATATAAAATAGGTATATGATTTTTTTCTCCCAAACAAAGGGCATATTTAGTATAAAAAATATAGAACCAGCCACATGGGTGTCATGTGACCAAGTTTAAATGGAATATTGGACAGAAGACTAACGGAGATGGTGAAAGTAATAAATTTTGATAGTTAAAGGGTATAAATGAACCATTTTTTAGATGAGCGGGTGAAAGTAATAAAAAGTGATATTTTAGAAGGTGTCTAGATAATTAAACCAAATGAATATTTTAATATTTTATCTCTATTTAAAATATAAAAATAAATATTAAATTGATTCTTTAGTATTTATCTGCAAATAAAAAGAGATATTTCTTAAATGGGAACCATCAATGATTTTTATCTCTTTAAAATAAAATATAGAGATAAGTATCAAAGTGATGCAGAACAAAAAAGTTATTATTTATTAATTTTTATATTTTATAATTAATTATCTTTTTTATTTTAAATTAATTAGGATTTTATTTGTTTTAAGTTATTTTGTCTATTGGGCCTAATTAGTAGTAGCTCATTAGGCCTATTTTATTTTCTAGAGCTTAGTATTTTTAGGGTCATGTTATTTTCTCTATTTAAAGAGAGGTTTGGTTATAATTGAAAGACATATCATGATTATGAATAAAGAGAAAAAATATTATTTTTTTCTTTTCTTTCAACCTTTGATTGTGGTAGATACCAAACTTTTCTCTCCCCTCTTCTTTAATTCCGGTGGATCCCAAACTTTTGCCTTCTATTCTACATTCTGGTTACGATTATCTACTTTTTGATATTGATTGATTGTAGGATTTCAATTTTATTGTTGTCCGTCTGATTTGATACGAGGGATTTGTGGTTGAATGACTATGATACAGGCGATTGAGTAGATCTGATAGTAATATTCACCAATACAGAACGGAAATGCACATTATTATTT
>BRYE01000019.1:455000-457500 GCA_030159115.1 Actinidia arguta var. hypoleuca
GTTTTGTTATCATCGAAATCGAGGCTTGATTCAACAATAAGAAGGATCATTGTCAGATGATCTTGGGTGATATCATGCCACAAATTATATTGGGGTCGCTCCCTAATTTCTAGTGATCGTTGAACAAGTGCATGTGTCGCAAGGGTCAATCCAATACGATTATGAATTCTTGATATGAAATCAAGGTGAATGAAAATGGGCTTAGATGAGCCAACGATTGATATGAAAAATGATTGACAAAAGTAAAGTTATTTGCCCGATGATCCAAGGACTTTGATTAAAAGATTGACCTATATGAGCTGAGGTTTTGAGAAATGATTTCATGTTGAAATGAATTGATGTTTTATAATTTCATGGGCACTTGTCGAGTGGCGGAACTTGGATGTTTGTTTTGAAGTGCGTTTGGCCAATGTAACTTCAAGGTAGATAACTAGTTTAGTCCACATTGCCTTAGATGACTTTAGTTTGAACCTTGTAGTGATTACTTGACTCTACCTATATAGTTTTATTTGGACCTAACTTATAAAATGCATCCTTCATCCTAAAACCACGTGTACTTATCATAGTTGTTAGAATGATAAGATTAGTTATTATTTTCTAATTAGAATACTGGAGAAAGATGACAAGCAACTAGTGTTATCATTGTAATGAAGTGGAACACATGAAAAGAAATTGTTCGACGTTGAGAACCGTGGCAACTGTACCTTGGGTAAGTTATGAAAGAGAAAATGCGAGGTCGATAGAAAATATGCCAGGAAAACCAGGGAATCATAGGTGACAATGGGAACTACCAGAGACATGGTCGTGTTTTTGTGCTTATGCAAGGTGATGCAAGAAACAATGAGGTGGTCGTTGCAGTTAACGTGCTAGTTTGCTCCTTATTTGCTTACGTTTTATTTGACACATAATTTTCACATACGTTTGTGTCCACACAATTTTTCAAAAAAATGAATAAGGAACATGAACCTTTGGGTTATGAGTTAGTGGTGTCAGAACCCACGAATAAGGGCAAAATTTGCCCAAATAATATATAGAGATTTTAGTGTTTGTATTGGCGATACGGTTATATCTACAGACTTGATACCTTTAGAGATGGATTGATTGTCCAGGAATAAGGTCATATTTAGAATGGATTGATTGTCCAGGAATGGGGCCATATCATTGCCTAGATAAATGTATAAGTTTTACGAACACAGAACATAAAGAAGTTTGACTAGAGAAAAAGAGAGTAATAACTCCCCCATACTTTGTATCCATGGGTTATGCCCAACGATTCTTACGTAAGGATTGTCGGGGGTATTTCTGTAGTGTAAAGTCGTCTTTGTTAGAAGACTTGTCTACGTTGGACATTCCTATAGTCTGTGAATTTCTCGAGGTATTTCCTGAGGAGGTGCTAGGAATGCCTGTGGATAAGGAGATAGAATTTTCCATTCACAGTGCGCCAGGGATATAACCAATTTCTAAAGCACCATACTGCATGGCTCTTGTGGAGTTAAAGGAGTTGAAGTTACAACTACAAGAATTGTTGGACAAGGATTTCATATGATCGAGTTCATCACCGTGGGGAGCACTGGTGTTGTTTGTGAAGAAGAAAGACGGGAGGATGTTGACTACTGCGAGTTGAACAAAGTTACCATTAAGAATAAATATCCATTACCAAGGATCGATGATTTATTTGACCAACTACGGGGGGCTCAAGTATTTTCACATATCGATTTGCATTCCGGATACCATAAACTCAAGGTGAGGTTGGATGACATAGAGAAGATTGCATTTAGGACATGGTATAGACATTACAAGTTCTTGGTAATGCCATTTGGAGTTACTAATGCACTAGTCGCGTTCATGGATTTGATGAACCGGATTTTCAAGAATTATTTGGATGAGTTCATCATTGTATTCATAGATGACATCCTTATTTATTCAAAGGATGAGGATCAACACGTAGAACATTTAAGGATTGTATTCCAGACGCTGAAAGACCAGAAGTTGTATGCCAAATTCAAGAAGTGCGAATTTTGGCTAAACAGTGTGATATTTTGGGGGCATATTATCAACAAGGATGGGATCTTGGTTGATACGCAAAAGATTAAGGTAATCATGGATTGGCCGCAATCCAAGACAATGCATGAGGTTCAAAGCTTTTTGGGACTTGATGGATATTATAGAAGATTCGTGCAAGATTTTTTGAAATTGCAGTACCATTGAAGGAATTGACTCGCAAGAAAGAACCGTTCGTTTGGATAGACAAATATTAACAGAGTTTTCAAGAACTAAAGAAGAGATGACAACGGTGCCAATACTTACATTGCCAGAGGGCACAGAAGGAGTTTTGATTTATAGCGATGTGTCACATCAAGAATTGGGATGTGTGTTGACGCAAAATGGGAAGGTTGTTGCGTACGTTTCAAGGCAGTTGAAGCCACACGAGAAGAACTACTCTACTCACAATCTAGAGTTAGCGGCAGTCATATTTGCCTTGAAGATATGTCAGCATTAC
>BRYE01000019.1:467500-470000 GCA_030159115.1 Actinidia arguta var. hypoleuca
AACAAAATTGATCTCTTCTTCTTTCAAATCAAAACAAAGCATCCTATGGTTAAGCTTGTCCCGAACTATCCAATACAACACTCCATTCAGGCAAACAAAATTGCTCTCGAAGCCATTGAATGAGAAAAACCCTATCTCTCTTTAAGAATCCTATATATAAAGACCTCACACACTACCTTGTAATGACCAAGGCCATCAAAATCAAAAATGAAACATATGACTTTGTCTTGGTTCGAGGAAGGAAGATAGTTGAAACCAATTGGCCAAAGCCATTTTCCTAACTCCTCACGAGCACGAGGAGTGGTGTAAATGTACAAAATATTTGTTGGAAGAAGAAAAAAAGCTTAACCATTCTATAGGGCAATGGATAAAGAAGGAGAAAATAGAATGTAGACACCGACAATGGTTGTTGGGAGTAGAAGCTTGATTGTCTGACCTGGAAGACACGAATAGTGAGAAAAGCCATTAGAGTTGTCCAGCGATAGCTCTCTGATGGTTAAGTTAGTGACCGGGAGTGCATATAGTATTTTATGAGCTAAAATTGCGTAGTTTTGAGATAGAAAAGAACTGACCTTTTATAATGTAGCACAACGCGTACCTAGACACGCCAATTGCCATTTCAGTGAATAGGCGGTTAACTCAATCATACCCCTAAGGCAGGCTAATAGTTAGCCTATCACATCGTCAGTATTTGGATCCAAGCATGCGGGTGTCAGAGAAAACCTTGCCATGCAAATCACCCTCTGATCCTAACGTGTCATTGGGATCCCCGATGGCCGTTGTGGATTGTTCGTGCTATGGTGTGAGGCCCCCACCTAGCGTGCTATAGAGCGACAATCTAGAGGCAGTGCTTGCCCTAGCTCATCCAGAACTGATACACTATAGAGGTTATAGGAGCTAGTTGTCAATGATTCTTAGTATAGGGAAGCTCGGATGACGGAGCTCATTAGTGCCTCCAAGTTTTTCCCTCATTGTCCTATGGTTGTGTTTACACTGACCTATAGTGCCACATGTTAGTGTCTAATTTTCTTGTAACTCGGTTAGGGCATGGATGCTGAAGCAGTGCACCTACCCTTAGGCGTTGTTTGGGATGGAACTCGTAGTGATCTACTTGTCACGTGTCAACATTGAGTTCACTTGAAGTGAAATTTTGGGCGCGGAAGCCGAAGAGCCCTTTTTAAGCCCAATTATAAATAGGTGACCTTTCACTTGACCACTATTCATCTTGCATTTGAGATCATTGTAGAGAGAGAAACTATGAGGAATTTTGAACAACTATGACTCGCCACCATCCGATCGTCTTTATTATTTTACTTTGATTGCATCCAAAACTCCGTAGAACCCGTCTCTGTCTTTCGGTCACTTTGAGATCATCACTATGAGTACTCTTTTGGATTTTTTTTGAAAAACCTGTATTTTTGATGGATTTGCTTTCCTGATTTTGTTTGGGTCCATTTGAATCTGCATTTGGTGTATTTGATTTTGATTTTTGATGGTATTGATTCAGTGATAAATTGCCTATTGGAGTCTGAATTTGTTGCGACCGTCCGTCTGCCATTAACAGGCGACATTTAAGCTTTTTGAGACTTGAGGGTGTTGAGTTGCCCATAGATTTGTTTTCCCTCTTGAAAATGGGTCTGACCTATGCTTGTATTATTTATTCTGAATTTTTAGTACTCGGCTTTTCATTAGGATTAGGATTTATTCCCCTAGGGTTAGGGTTTTTCCCCCTCAAGACATTCTTTTGCAAAGAGAACTTCAAGATGGAAGGACGGCTTAAGAGCTAAACCTCGGTAATACATAGATAAGTCGCATGAGGACAGAGCTCAAAATTTACATAGACTTCGGCTAGCTCTATGCCTGACCATTTATTGTTGACCTTACCTAGGATAGAACTCGTTCTGACTGAGGTGTTTATGTTTTTTAGAACATGGAACTTATCCTAGCTCAATGTTTAGTACATGGCAATGCCGCACTAACCTAGTTTAGGAGGGACCATGACATCCAGGCTGACATTTTTTTTGAGAATTTTTTGCCCACATGTCCAAATATTTAATTATAATTTGGAATGAGAATTTATTTTATCATATAATTGGAAGTTATTTTATTATATCATGAAATGATATGCAAATTATTATATATTATGAGATGAAATGTTCCTAAGTTATTGAGAGATACAATATTTGTGTGGAAATAAGATTTTCACATAGGAGTTATTAATCTTTGATTATGGTAATTTTAAATTAGTTCGTAGTCGGTGATGAGATTGGACGTCTCATCTACGAAGACTATAATACTATTAACCTCTATGTGATAGGATGATTTATCTCGACCATCGGAGTAGATGACTCTGGGTTAAAGTATTAGTGTATTATCGAATATACTAAACTGCATCATCGTAAGAAAGTAAATCATATCAAATTATCGCTTTATGATGAAACCTTACATTCACTATTTGCAATTGACTCTTAACCCTAAAAAAATGGTGAACTCAAGTTCT
>BRYE01000019.1:472500-477500 GCA_030159115.1 Actinidia arguta var. hypoleuca
ATGCAAAGAAGATTATAATTAGGAGGAGTGCTATATAGATGTTCATAAGGTGATGTGTTGCCAGTGACCAATGATGGTGTGCAATTTATGGTATAGATAGTAGTAAGAGCAGTTTCTCTTCAAATGGACTCGGTGATAGAGGCAAAAATAAAAAGGGCACGAGTAGTGTCCAAGATATGCTGAAGTTTGCGCTCTATACGTCCATTTTGTTGAGAAGTGTCGGGACATTATGAGTTTTGGAGTGTCATTTTATTTAAGAATATTAAAAAAATCAGTTTGTTTATATTCTTGAGCATTGTCAAAATAATTTTTTTTGATTTTTCAGGAACACTATGTTTGAACTATTTTCTGAAATTTATCATAAATACCAAGTAATTCATATCTAATATGCATAAGATAAATCCATGTATATCAAGAATAATCATCAATAAAAAATGATAAGATATCAGGAACCACGTAAAGTAGAGATGGGAGAAGGCCCCTACACATCAAAGTGAACAAGGTCAAAGGGTGCACTAGCAATAGATTCACTATTAGGAAAAGGTAGCGCATAGTGTTTTTCGGTTTGACAAGCAAGACAATGAAAATTTATTTCAATTTTACCAGAACCTAAATAGTCACGAGAAACTAATTTGTGCAATTTTGAGAAAGAAGCATGACCTAAACGAGAATGTCAGAGGCTAAGAGAAACATGACTACTTGAACTAGATGCAGCAGCAACAGACCGAGGAGGAACATGAAGAGACTCTAATTTAAACAAACGATCCACTATACGACCGGTCCTAATAATTTTTTCCGTTTGCAGATCCTGAATAAGACAACCAGAATTAGAAAAATATAAGTGTAAACCAAGCTCACAAAATTGACCAATAGATAGCAAATATTGAGAAAGAGCAAGAATGACAATAGTGCCAGTGTGAGTAATAGTCATGAGAGAGCCATTGATAGTGTGAATAGGATGCCCAAAGGAAGTGGAATGTGTGCTAGAGAATAAAGAAGTATCAAAGGTCATATGATTACATCATGCTATATCAAAAAGCCAAGGTAAAGTACCTGAGGTTGTTGAGAGAGTAGATAAATGAAAATTACTGCATGATAAAAACTGATTGACTATTATTTCGACATCAGCAACAGTCAGGTTGGATGAATAAGAGGAATAGGAAGATGGCCCGATTGAATCAGTGACAATAGTAGTCTGGTAGTTATAGGACCCTTTGCGTCTATGGCGTGAGCCACAGTCCTCATATGAGTGAATATTGCATCTACAAAAGCTGTAATATATCTTTTGAGAGCTAGATGGTGGTGGTAGAGGTGTCCAAGAAGGTGTGGCCAAGACAGGTTGAGAGTGTGGATGATAAACCATAGTATTCATGTGAGTTACCTCAGATCGAAACTCTGCAAGAGCTTGACCAAGTGTAGGCCAAATTCATCGTGTTCAAAGGAACCGTTGCATAGCCGAGGTCCAAAGGTGGTAGTTGGATTCATCTAGGGTGATAGAAATAGGATAGGCCATTTTTTTTTAATTTTTTTTGACTAAACTATAATTTTCAAAAGTTTAGGGACTGTTGTTGTAATTTATCAGACATAGTACTAATGGTGACATGACTTGTGTTGATGTGGCACCATGCTGATGTGGAACCTGTTGACATGGCAGTGAGCTAACGTGTCTGTAATGTGGCGTTGATAGAGCAAGTTACATGGCGCCGATGCGGATTGGCTGTGGGCGCATGAGCGGGTGGCGCGTGTGAATTTCACGCGTCTTCTTCCTCTACTGGTGCGTAAGGCGCATAGGGAGAGTGGATCTAATGCGCTGAGACTTTGGTGGCGCATGTGGGCGTGTGAGGCATTTGTTGTCGATTGTGTTTGATGATTTGGCCTCGTATCGTCGATACGGATACAATGGTGCTATAAAAATGTGATTTGGGATAAAATTTGATGAGACTCGAGACTGTGTTTGGTTGTTTTTGAAAGAGGCTATGTTTGTTTGGTTGATTGGCAGAGACTTTGTTTGGTTGATCGGCGGGTTGGTCTTCACTGGGTGGTAAGTGATCGGCGGGTTGGTCTTCACCGAGTGGTGGATGATCAGCGGGTTGATCTTCACCGAGTGGTGGATGGTCGATGGGTTAGTCTTTGCCGATGTGTGCCGGTGGCTAGCGAAAGGAAGAGTTAGGCCATTGGACGTGGCTCTGGTATTATGTTAGAAGTTGTGGAGAGAGAAAGAAAGTGGAAGAATGAACTCTGTATATTGTATTGAGTTGAGTTATTAAATGATACATACGAGTCCTCGTTATATAGAGGATGATCAAAAAGAAAAATATTTACATAAGGTAACAATAATAATATAAATAGGTAACATGTCAATCAGAATATATTTTGATATATAATATATTTTGAGTATCAATTATGAAGCTATTCAAAATATATTATATATAAAATATATTGTAAATATATTCTAACACTCTCGACCCATCTCAACTTCGCCTTAAACATCTTTCTCTCTTTCTAAAATAGGTGTTAATTGAAATCTGTATAATTGAAATCCATGTAATGTACCCAAATGGAACATTTGAAGCCTTAGTATTGTAGTATGTATAAAAATCAAACCAAAAACAACGTAATAAATAAAGAATTCCTGAGCTTTGATTAATTTACTTCTGATTTTACAAGGGAAAAATGTAACTTTCACAAAACTATAGGGGCAAAGTTTGGTAACCTTTTTATTTATGTTACACTGTACAAATTTTATCGTTTGACCCACATTAAAATCTTTTTTGTAAATTATTTTTTGTCTTCAGCTATAATCCAAATGTCTCCTTACCGTTTCCCTTATCTGAGATTGTAAATATTTAAAAATAATTTTTGAACATGTGCATTTGCTCTTCTTTCGGGTTATTATGGTGTTCAGTATGTTGAATCTGTTGAGTTCAGCCCATCTGGATGAGTTTGAACATACATATTTGGTCCCAAGCCTAATTGGCTCACATGGAGTGTCCATATGAAAGTGAAACTCTTTAAGTTACCTAGAACTCTAGGAATGATTATCACTTGAAGAGTTAATCTTGAGTTGGGATATGTTTTCCTATGTAGAATAGGATAATTATTAGATATCAAATTAGGAGTCTATCATCTCCTTCCCTTGGTCTATAAAAGGGAGGGAAAGGTGCTGAGATTTTTAAAGGTGTGAGACATGAAAAATGTGCTGCGAGTAGGAGGCAAGATTGTGAGAGAGTGGTGAGTTGAGAGATTGAGTCTCCTCCTTTGTAATCCTCTTTGTTCGATTTGTGAATTATTGATTACTTTTTGTGAACGTAGGCATCATTGGCCAAATCACGTAAATCTTTATTGTTTTGTGTGTGGTTGATTCGATTTTGAGCACAAAAATTGGTATTAGAGCCCATGTCAAGTTTTTGATCATCGTAAAAGTGCTCAGAATCAATTTCGGATAGCACCATGGTGTTTCTCTCTTTGAGACGAGGGTCCAACATTAGACCACGTTGAAAATGGAGTCCGAATGCACCCCCACCCCTTCGACGAGTGAGATTTGATCTCAGATATGCGCTAGGCGTGACCGCACGCGTACAGATGCACAAGTAGCTGTTCCCACGCACTGCCACAAACCAGGGAAGTGCTCCACGAGCTCGCATGCACTGTCACCCACCGGGAAGGGTGATCCCACGTGCCACACCCCCAGGAGTTGTTCTCACGCGCTAGTTATGCACGCCCAGTTAACACTGAGTCAACGCCTAGTCAGCAGCCACGTCAGCATATGAATATTTCAAGAATATTCCTTTCGGTAAATTATAGTTTTAGTCACTAGAGTTTTTTTTAATTATAGTTTGGTCTCTAGCGTTTTTATTAATTACAGATTGATCCCTAAAGTTGTTATAAATTATATGTGAGTCACTGAAGTTTCTGATTTTTATAATTTGATCCTAGAACTTTTTGATTTTGTTAATTTGTTCTTAGAAATTTATGATTCTGATAGTTTAGCCCATTTTTGAGATTTCTTAACATTCTGGATTCATTAGCAAGGTCGTTTTTTGACTATTTTGCTTCTATTTGGCAGAAGTAAGATGGCAGAGAGTAATTTGGGGGCTATGATCATGCTTTTAGCCATGAATTACTCATTGTGAAAATCATGAATGAAGGATATCCTATTCTGCAAGGATTTGTACAACCCTTTGGAGAATAAAGGAGACAAACATGCAACGACGAAGGATGAAGAATAGAAAAAGATGAATAGGAAGACGATTAGACTAATCAAACAGTGGATTGGATACGAGATGTTCCATCATGTAGCATAGGAGACAAATGCTTATGAGTTATGGATTAAGTTAGAGGAGATGGATCAAGCAAAGTCATCTTAGAACAAAGTCTTATTGATGAGAAGGCTTATGAATTTGAAGCTTCAGAGAGGGACTACAGTGGCAGAACATACGAGCAAATTCTAGAATTTGGTCAATCAATTGGTGAGCATTGACCTATATAGGCCTTACTATTTTTGAGTTCCTTACTAGAGAGTTAGGAGACATTGGTGATTTCTCTTAGTAATTCAGCACCAAATGGGAGGTTGACTATGAGTATGGTCAAGGATGCCCTATTCAATGAAGAGGCACGAAAGAGAGAGATGGGTATGATAGATCAAAGTGAGTCACAGGCCCTCTCATAGGAAAGTAGAGAAAGAGGTCGAGATCATTAGAGGAGTACAAATAGAGGACGACCGAGGTCACAACCAAAAGGTCATACTTTTAAATGTTTTTACTGCGACCAGAAGAGGCATATCAAGAAGAATTACCCAAAGTATAAAGCACATGATCGGTCTTCAGAGGCAGCAATAACAGCAGTGATGGCCGTGGATGAGAGGGAAATTCTCCTAGCAGCATCAGATGATGGAAAGTCAGATTGGATATTGGATTCAGGAAGTGCTTACCACTTACGTAGAGATAGAGAGATGTTCTCTACATATACAACATGCGAGGGACTTATACGGGTGGCAAACA
>BRYE01000019.1:502500-505000 GCA_030159115.1 Actinidia arguta var. hypoleuca
GAAACACAATAATAAGGTGTTAGAATTTTCAGCAATAAAGTGTTAAAATTTGGTGAAGAAACACAACAATAAGGTGTTGAAATTTACTCTAAAAATGTAGTAATAAATTGGTGGATTTTTTAGCAATAAGTTGCTCGAGTTTGCTAGAGAAACATAGCAATAAGGTGCTTGAATTTGCTCCAGAAATGCAACAAAAAGGTGTTGGATTTTCCTAAAAAAATGCAATAATAAAATGCTAAAATTTGCTAAAAAAATACAGCAATAAGGTATATTGAATTCCTTCTTTATCTACGTTGTAGGATTACATGACTAAAGATTTGAAATAGAAAAAGAATAAAAACCCAACTTCCGTTGTGGGAAAATGGTTCCCTTCAGAGGTCGCTCGAAGAGCATTCATAACGTTCAACGACTAACTAGGCGAGTTGTTACTCTCAACAAATTAATCTCCAAATCATCTGACAAGTGTTTCCGTTCTTCAAGATTCTCAGGGGGGAGTAAAACCTTCGAATGGACGAACAAATCTAAAGTAGCTTTTTAGCAACTAAATGAGTATCTTGGATCGCCCACTCCTAACAGTTCCTGATGAGGGCGAGGAACTTCTTTTGTACTTATCCATTTTTCCAGCACTTGTGAGTGTTGTGTTGATCAAAGAGAAAGACGAAGGCCAAAGACCAGTGTACTACATCAACAAAGTCCTTCTTAGAGCAAAAAATTGGTACTTGAGGAGCAAAAAGCTTGCCTACGCACTCATAATTATGGTGAGAAAGCTCCGTCATTACTTCCAGGCACACCCAATCATCGTATTGATGGACCAACCTTTCACGCAGATTCTCCAATGGCTTGACATTTTAGGTCACCTCCTCAGGTGGTCCATTGAGTTAGGCGAATTACGGATCAAGAATGGCTATCAAGGCCTAAGCATTGGCCAACTTCATAGATGAATTTACCTACTCTGAGTAAGATGAGACTCTAGACATTAATGTTGAACTCGCCAAATAGGGGAAAGTGGAGGAAAAAGACGACAATACAACTAGGTGGAAGTTGTTCAAGACGGATCATCCAATCATTGTGACTGTGGCGCTGGCCTTATACTCCAAATCCCCTCAGGTGAACAAATGGAATACTCCATACGCATTGGATTCAAAGTCACCAACAATGAAGTAGAGTATGAAACTCTCCTCACCAAATTGAGAGTTGCAAGAGAATTGGGAGTAAAGTCCTTGGATATGTTTGGCAACTCCCAACGTATGGTAAACCAGGTCCAAGGGGATTACCTCTCCAAGGATTTTTGAATGGTAGCATATTTGGACGAGGAGAAATCTTTTGTGATCAAGATTAAAGACTTCAAGATCTAATAGATTCCCTAAGAAGGGAACAAGCAAGCTAATGTCTTGGCAAACATAACTTCCAATTTTGACTTTGTCAAGGATAAGAATATCCCACTAGAATTCTTCCAAGACCAAGTATAGATGTTGCGAAAACCAACATTTTCCATATAATGACGCAACCGACATGGATGGACGACATTGCCAAATATCTCAAAAGTGGAGAATTGTCATATGACAAGCTTTAAACTTGTCAAATCCAAGGTTTTGTCTCCTCCAAGGGATTCTCTACAAGAGGTCCTTCTCAGGTCCGTTACTAAGATGTCTCTGACCAGAAGAGATCGAGTGCATGCTTAGAGAGATCCATGAGGGCATCTGCGGTAACAACTTTGAGATGAGGTGATGTGTACTTTTACGGTCTAAAAAATAATCTAAAAATATACCGTATAATCACAACTTGTGTATAGGAGTGGTTATGCTAGGTTTATCGTCCTCAGAGATCAATAAGCTAAGCTAAAATATTTTTCAAACTATTCTAATTTAATTCAAGGAAAGAATAAGATTTTATTTGAAAATTTATTTTTTGTTAAACTAAAAACCGAATTTAAATGAACATTGTAAAAAGATGAGAAGGAGATCCTAGGACTTCTGAATTCACCATAGCCAAGTAAATCTAGTTTTATAATAATTTAAGTTTTTATTAGTTGATTTACTAAAGATCCGTGTGGCTACAAGTGCACGATGGTATCGCCAAGAAGATAGTAAAATTACTCCTTGGTATAGATTATGTAAAGAACACAAATCATCAAAGAGCACGATCCGTCTATTTACTATAATCTAACACAATTATATAAAATCACAAGTTGATAATATCCATGAAACATATGCAAAATAATCACATAAAATTTTGCACGTGCATAATAAGAAGAATAAAACTAATTATTTGAATTAAATCAAAAACCTTTAGTTTCATAAAACAGTAAATCATCATCCAAAATAAATCTTAACCTATTACAAAACACCAATTTACTTATATAGGGTTTCATATCACCCTACGATGTAACGCCGAGCCGTTCATAAAGAACTTGAATTCATCAATCTTCATTCCTCTCATCATTTCCCGAAAACTACCTTTTTTTCGTTTGTTAGAGAGCTCCCCATGTTTTCTTTTTCTT
>BRYE01000019.1:540000-550000 GCA_030159115.1 Actinidia arguta var. hypoleuca
ATCCCTCTTTGCCTAGAGAGGACTCCTCTAAAAATAAAGGAGGTCCTCCAATAGATGCTATGCCCCCACTTAAGAGGGAGACGAACATAATGACTTAGGGCTAGCTGGATCATTTACAAGAGTCATGTTCTTTCCCTGCTGAGATCCAAACAAGGCTCCCCGAGGCTAATGAGACCATAGTGTCTACTCGTCTGGGCGAGGTGGCCTTCTACGAGGCTGCCTTCTTGGTGGGCTTGCGTCTTCCCATTCACCCCACCTTTAGGAGAATCCTGGTTTTCTACAATGTCTACCCCACCCATCTGGCCCCCAATGCATGGCAAAGTATGGTATGCGCATTGGTATTGTGGCAACACAATAAGTACACCATCTCCTTAAGCAAGTTTAGAAACTTGTTCAGCTTGTTCAAAAACTCAAAGCCAGATTCAAGTTTGTTATACTTCAAGGCGAGGCAAGAACATTCCTTGATAGGGAGATATCCTAGTAACTTTAAGGAATGGCAGAAGAAATTCTTCTTTATTTCTAGGGACAATTGGGTATTCGCCCATGGACTGTCTCGAGAGCTTGAGGTTCCGAGGGTTCCAAGGTCGTGGAGCACTCCAAATTAAATTGTCCATTTTCAACGCATTCTTTATCTAGATATTGCCCAATTTTCTTTCCGCATCCTGGCATCTACTTTTCTTTTAGCTCACCGTTATAATGCGCTGCCTTCCTTGACCAAGTCTGAACAAGAGAGGTTCTACCTTATCTCCAGCACATTGCAAAAAAGAGAGTTCTACGCGATTAAGGACATCGTCCAATCAAAGGCATATCTCATGAGCATCGCCCTTGATTCAGAGCCAATGGCGTCTAGCAGAGGAGATAATGCTAAGGACAAAAATACTGGTGATGTGGCCCACGTCGCAACTGACGAGGGTGAGTCTTGCCATTCTCGAGGTGATCCTTCTAAAGGTGATCATTCTTGAGATGACTCAGTGGAGTACATAGGTACCATTACAAAAGGGACATAGGGGAATCCTACCTGCCCTTCCCGATCAAGTGTTGTCG
Source organism: Actinidia arguta var. hypoleuca (assembly GCA_030159115.1). Taxonomy (NCBI): domain Eukaryota; kingdom Viridiplantae; phylum Streptophyta; class Magnoliopsida; order Ericales; family Actinidiaceae; genus Actinidia; species Actinidia arguta. Next base: position 541,045 of record BRYE01000019.1, read on the forward strand.
TCGATTCTTAAGGCTAAAATCTGGCTATCTTTCCTTTATTAGGACCTAACTAGCTCTAGCTCTAAGATCTGGTTGGATTCACAACTGCCTCCCGATCTAAGATCGAATGGTGTAATCTTCTCCTTTTAGATCGCCTATTCTTTTTCTCAATTAACTCCTCTATTTTTCACTGCAGCAAAAACCGATCTGAAGAAGCTTGCCCACCTGGAGAAGGCGAAAGGCAACCCAAAAAAGAAAGATTTTCCCCCTAGCCAGGTAGAAAGGCATTCATATTAATGAGAAGTTGTCAAAGAGGACTCAAGATGAGGTATCAAACATCTCGTCCTTGAAAAAGAATATCAAAAAGAAAGGGCCCTTACTCAAGGCCGACGACAAGAAGAAAGGGCCCTTTGCTCGGGCAATGCCTCAAGATATTCCAACTTTCATGGCTCTTGGAGAAGGAACCTCGGCCAATCCAGGAGTAGTTTTGGGGCTTGAAGCCTCCTCTATTGATAACCCGACTGTGGCGAAGAAATTTCTCCAAGGCGTTGTGCTGCCTGCCAACAAGAAGACTGTGGGCGAGCTTGAACTAGACGTGGCGGCTACTCGGTTCTTCCACGCATTTAGTTAGGTCAGTGTTATATATATATATATATATATTATTTTATGTTTTTAAGATTCTTGTTTTTAGTAGGCAGTGGTGTTGGGTTCCTCTCTAGCTGACCAAGCAAGGGAGATAGGGGACAAAGCTCTTCTCCAACAAGCTATGACCTCGTTCATTCGAGATGAGATGCCCTGAGTTCAACAAATAGCCAAAAATCTTGAGAGCAGGGTGGTTAAACTTGAGGCTGACAAACAACGTTCTTATGATATTGTGTCTGCTATGGGGAAGTAGCTGGAAGATCTAAAGAAAAAATAGAAGGAGGAGTTTGACGTCACCATGGAGAAACATGAGAAAAAGATGGCTGAGATGAGGAGAAGGGAGGTCCTTGCCAAGAAGTTAGTTGTTGATGAGTTCAAAGCTTCCGAGAAATACAAGGAGGCTGCAGAGGGAACGACTTCTTAATACTTTGGCGAGGGCTTTGATCAGTGCAAGAAGCAGATTAATATTCTCTTTCCCAACCTTAACATCAATGATCTACAGATCGATCCTGATCTTGTTAATGGAGATGAAGACGATGAAGGCGAGGGAAAAGATGCGCAAGATGCAACTCTTCTTGAACAACCTTAGCCATCTAGTGTCTCCATGTATTTTTTTATTTTATGAAATGCAACGTTAATACTTTAATAAAAGTATTTTCCTTTCTCTTATGACGACATGTATGTTACTATTGAATGTGAATACAAACGCAATCTAGCGACTCCACTTAGTAACTAGGTGATATCCTGAAATTGGAAAAATGATGAACAATAATCTTGATGAAATGCCACTTTGTGACTTTGGGTACGTAGACAATCACAATAATATAATAAATTAAACCAAAATAACATGTCTCAATGATGTCATTACATCAGAGTGCGGAAATAATATTATAACATCTTATCATAACATCAGAACACAACCAACCTTTCCCTCATGTGGGACCATACTCTCCATGAGCTATCAAGTACAAAACAAAAATGATATCCCATGAACAATGCCCACACCGGGCCAAAATAATATTACACTTGCCCAATAAAATACATAAATACGTTTTCTAAAACAAAGAAAACTAAATGGCAATCCACTTGCCTCATAAATCAGGATAACGCTCGGTACCTGAAATTCATTTTATAGAAAATGTGAGTTACCTTGAAAATATTTAATAATGGACTTGATGTCTCAAGGCAAAACTATGATAGATAACTATATAATGAAAACATGATGCAAATAAAGTATGTTTTTATTCATATCAAAATATACCTTTTGATTTCAATCCGTGATTTCTCAAATCAATAAGTTCTCAAATCAACAATTTTTCTTAAAAACAGTAGCCAACGTTTTCAAATTTCTCGACTTTTCTCAAAAGCTTTAATTCAATTATTTCGAATGACACACCTAGGCTAATACCTAACTAACCTCATTATGCACTGAGCATATGAGACAACATCCAACCAACTTCTCGGACTTTCATCGAAGGTTGAAATTTCTAATATTTTGTCAACTTTTTGGACTTTTCACCGTGGGCTTTGATATTTCCTCCGTATTGTCAACTTCTCGGACCTTCACCGTGGGCTTTGACATGCCCTTTGTATTGTCAACTTTCTGAACTTTTACCGTGGGCTTTGACATTCACTCCGTATTGTCAACTTTCTGGATTTTTATTGTGGGCTTTGATATTCCCTCATTCGTATGGTTTTCATCTAGGACTTTGACTTAGGATTTAATCTAAGCCATGTTATTTTGGGTACACAACATACCAAATTCGGTATATCCTAGCGTGTCATTCCCAAAATAATTTTCAAACTTTCACGTACACAAAAACTTTATATTTTTCACAAGTTCAATCATACATTCATGTTACATTTATTAAAATTTAAATGCAACAACATAATATATAAGATATCATCATGCTCAATGTAAACCATTTTGAAATAATTTAAATGTATTTAATTAAAAATATTTTCATAAATTGTTACTGCAGGTGACTACCAGTAGGAGTCTGTGCACTACTCGTAAATAGGTCTATCCAGAGACCAAATATAAATAATTACTACCGGTAGTGAAAAAAGTACTACTAGGATACAAGGTTATCCAGTGGAAAAATATAATAATTTACTACCGGTAGTGGAAAAAATACTACCGATAGACAGGCATCTAGTGGCAAAATACCAAAAATCACTACCGGTAGTGGAAATGTTACTATCGGTAGGTTAGGCACTCGAGCTAATTTTCAAGAAACACAGGAACTACCAGTTGAAAAAATAAGACTACCGGTAGACATCGCAAAAAATATACGATTTTCTGATCTCAGAACTCTAAAATTTTCCTTTAACTTAAATCTTTTATTTAGGTTTCAATACCCAAAACAATGCCTCAATAGGCTTTATATTAGCCATTAACATAAACTCAAAGTAAACCCTAACAAAGAAACCCCATTTACCTCACATCCAAGCAATGCAAGCTCCCAAAATATTGAAGAAAATGAGATGAACCCTAACTCTCCAACCTTCTCCAATCTCTAACTTTCTTGGCTCAAATCGACTCCCTTGTTGAGTACACAATCTTGCTATAAGAATCACTACCCAAATCCTAGCTCAAAACTTGAAACCCTAGAGAGAGAAAGAGAATAGAAGAAATAAATGTGTTTGGACAATAAATGAGAGAGAGATACATATAAATGCCCTCTTTGCCCTAAGACCTTGTTTGGCTCCATACAATTACTCAAACTAGTCATGGGCCAAGTTAATTTGGCTCACTTTCTTACTCAAAGCCACTTCCAACTATCCAAGCCCAATATAAACATATCTAGGCTCAACCACACTACAAGTGACCTAATTTAATTTAAAGGGCCCAATCTACACCAAAGTTCATAATGATACATATACATACACACACACACACACATATATATATATATGAAGTCATGTGCACATCATATTTAAAAAGAAGATATTTTTGAAACCTTACATGCATGGTAGTCTAAACTTGGCGAATCAAATCTGCTTGGGCATATAAAATGAGAAGCATTTGCAAAGTTGTAAATTGGTGATCATAACAAATTGACGGAATGCTTATTTGGAAAAATACCATAGCAAATCCAGTGAGCGAAATGCCTTATTAAAATGACTAGCGAATTAGGCGAGATACGACACGTTACTTGCGAATTATAAATCCCAAAATTAGTGCGGTTGTCCTTATGGTGATAGTAAATCTATCTTTGAAATTAATTAAGAATGACTCTATAATACCGATAATAAATTTGCAATTGCACTCATACGCTGGCGACAATACTTATAATTTGGAGAAATTGGCAATTTTATTAAAATAATCAAATTTTCATGGAAATTGGTGATGAAAATAATCAAGGCCATAGGCAACTTTAACTGCATGGCAACCTAAGAAGCTAGTGGTAGTACTTTTTTAGGTGCTCGGCATTCCAAGGGTGAGGGAGCATTTTCTGACTCATGTCTTCCAACCAATAAGTTTCTGGCCTACAAACTTTGATAAATTTATATGGCCCTTCCCATGTCGGACCAAGTTTCCCGGTGTTAAGATCCTAGGTGGCCAAAGTGACTTTCCTCATGACCAGGTCACTAAGTTGAAATGACCTGTGTTTGACCCTCCTATTAAAATACTTGGTGACTTGATGCTTATAGGCAGCCTTGTGTACCTCAACACATTCTCTTTTCTTGGGAAGTAGGTTGAGATTACACCTTACATTTACCTCATTAATTTCCTTATCAAAACTCAACGTCTGGAAGCTAGGCATTCCTATCTCCACTTATATGGCTAATTTTGTCTTATACACCAGCGAGGATGGCATCTCGCTCATTGAAATCCTGCTCATCGTGTGGTAGGCCCATAACACATTTGGAAGGTCGTCCATCCATCCGCTTTTTGGATTTTTCTAGCCTTTCCTCAAGATTGTCCTATTGGTGATCTCTACTTGGCCGTTTGCTTGGGGATGACCAAGCAAGGAAAAATGATTAGATATTGCGAGGCCATAATAAAATAGCTTGAGCCCGTTGTTATCAAACTGCTTTGCATTGTTAGAGATAATTACTCTCGGGATCCCAAATTAGTGAAATAACTTAGTGAAATAATCTACACACTTAGTGAAATAGTCTATCCCAAATTACTCTCGGGATCTCTACTTGGCCATTCTCGGTGTTTCTCTCAATGATTTTGGTGAGAGGTTCTGCCTCTATCCACTTAGTGAAATAATCTATGCAACCAGCAAAAAATTATTCTATAATGGAACCTGAGGTAGCAGTCTAAGTATATCTATTCCCCATTGAGCGAATGGCCAAGGGCTTCCCATTGTCACAATCTCGGTGGGAGGAAGGTGTCTAATTGGAGCAAACCTTTGGCACTTTTCATACTTCCTAGTGAATATCACTGCATCTCATTCTATTTAGGGCCAGAATTACCCTTGGTGAATTGTCTTTCTAATTAGTGATCTCGCCCAGAATGGTTATCACAGATGCCTTCATAAAATTCACTGAGCATATATTTAGCCTCGTCCGGTTGAAGTCATCTCAGAGAAGGACCCGAGAAGGACCTCTTATAGAGGGTTCCTTAAAGAAGGCAAAACCTTGTTAAGCAATATTGAATTTGGCGAGCTTGAAGTTTATCAGATGGCAATTCCCCATTTTTGGTGTACCTGGCGATGTCATATATCCATGTTAGTCCTCCATTCGCCTGATAAATGTTGATTTAGGTGATGTCAATACTTCTTTTCTGGTAAGAATTCAAGAGGGGTGTTTTTGTCCGTGATGAAATCGAAAACGGAGGCTAGATTAGCAAAGATATCAGCTTGCTTGTTTCTTCTCGAGGAATTTTTTGAATCCTAAACTCTTTAATTTCATCTCTATATCTTTCACTTCATCTAAATATGCCTTCATTTAGAGATCTTTTGTGAGATAATCTCCTTAGACATGATTTACCATGAGTTGGTAATCATTGCAAATGTTCAAATATTCTACTCCCAGTTCTGTTGCGACTCTTAGTCTGGCGAGGAGTGCCTCATTGTTGGTGACTTGGAATCATACTCTACTTTATTATTTTTGGTTTTGAATCCAATACGTATGTCGTATTCCATCTTCTCACCTTACAGAGTTTGGAGAATAAGCTAATGCCGCAGCCATCCATCCACAAACAACTTCCACCTTGTCGCGTTGCCAACATTTTCTTCAACTTCTCTTTATTTTGCGAGATTAACTTTAGGATCTAGAGTGTTATCTTCCTCAAAAGTAAAGGTGGCTGTGAAGTCGGTTAATGTTTGATCCTTAATAGCCATCCTGGGCTGATATTCGATGTGAAACTCGCCCAATTCAATTGATCACTTGAGAAGTTGACCCAAGGTGTTAAGTCATTGGAGGATCTGCTTGAGGAATTGGTATATAAGCATAACGATAGGGTGCACCTGGAAATAGTGACGGAGTTTCCTCATCGCGATTATGAGCCGTAGGCGAGTTTCTCAATTTTCAAATATCTATTTTCTACTCTGATAAGGACTTTGTTGGAATAGTAAACTGGTCTCTGGATGTTGTCATCCTCTTTGATAAGCACGGCGCTCACTGCTATTGGCAACATGAACAAATACAAAGTGAGCTCATTGCCCATATTATGGACTGTGAGTAGAGGGGGTGACCCGAGGTATTCCTTCAGCTGTTGGTATGCCAGTTCTGACTCACTCATTCGCTTAAAGGCTTTATTCTTCATCAGAATCTTGAAAAATGGCAAACACTTGTGAATCATTTTAGAAATGAATCTGTTGAAAGCTACCACTTGCCTAGTCAAATATTGAAAGTCGTGAATGCTTTTAGGCGAGCTTATCATGAGCAGGGTTTGAATTTGGTCGGGGTTCGCTTTTATTCTTTGTGCTCATTTTTTTGCTAAAAAAGCAATAGGATGATTTTGTTGCATCAAAATAACTCTAATAGCAGTATTAAAAGCATTAGTTTGAAGCTCAAATGGAAGAGAAAAATTAGGCATAGCCAGCATAGGAGCTTTTGTTATTCTTAATTTCAAATTCTCAAAACTACTCTGAGTAGTAGCATCCCAAAGAAAAGCATCCTTCTGTAATAAGTTTGTCAAAGATGAAGCAATGGCTACATAATGCTAAATAAACCTTCTATAATACCCACTCTGACCTATGAAACCTCTTAACTGTTTCAAGGTTTTTGGAAAAGACCATTCAATCATATCTTGAATCTATTAGGATCTAGATGTACTCCAGCTGCAAAAACTATATGACCCAAATATTCAATAGAATCTTGACAAAATTGACATTTGCTCAACTTAGCAAACAATTGAGATTCTGACAACCTTTGAAGCACAATTTGAAGGTGTTATATATGCTCATTTATAGACACACTATATACCAAAATATCATCAAAAAATACTATGAAAAACTTCCTCAAATAAGGTTAAAAAACTTAATTCATTATAGCTTGAAAGTGGAAGGAGCATTGGTCAATTCAAAAGGCATTAACAAAAACTCATAATGGCCTTGATGTGTTCTAAAGGCAGTCTTATGAATATCCTTTGTCTTTACTCTAATTTGATGATACCCAGATCTCAAATTCAGTTCAGAAAACACCACTACACCCTTCAATTCATCCAACAACTCATCAATTGTAGGAATAGGAATTTTATCTTTGATAGTTATGGCATTGATTGCTCTATAATCAATACAAAATCTCCAAGAATCATTCTTTTTTTAAACAACAGAACATGTGATGAAAAATGACTGTGACTAGCCCTTATAATTCCCTGTTGCAACATTTCTTGAACCAATTTTTCCATTTTTGTCTTCTAAAAATGACAATATCTATAAGGTCTGACATTTATAGGGGTACCATCAAGTTTAAGATGAATTTGATGATTAGTTTCTCAAAATGGGGGCAATGTAGTAGGAGTTTCAAAAATAGCTTTGATAAATCCATGCAAAATGGGGGCAAAATGGCTTTGAGATGATACAAAGAAACAATACTTTGATTTTTAGATAACTTTAGGAGTTATTTGCCAAGTAGAAATTCATCATCAACCTGTAGTTCTCCTAGTAATTGTACAGCTTCGCTATTCCCTTTGAAGTCCATAGTTAACAACTTGTAATTGGTGACTACTAGACCCCAAAGCTCTAACCATTGAATACCCAACACCACATCAGCACCATGAATAGGTAAAATGAATAAATCCATGCAAAATTTATGCCTTTGCAAACACAGTTTCACCTCAACATGACTACTATCACAAATCAAAAAATCCCCATTACCAATGTATACTTTGAATTCTTGGAAGGTGTAATAGATAATCCCAGTTGTTGCGCTACCCTTTCCTGTATGAAATTATGGATACTTCCATTGTCTATAGGGATATGTACATAATGATTGCCAATTTGTCCTTTAACTCTTATAGTTCTTGGACTAATCTAGCCAGCTAACGCATGCATACTAACCTCAGGAACAACATATATAATAGCATTAGTTGTATCATCCTCTACACCCAATCCTCTATCATAACAAAATCTTGTTCTTCCTCATCCCCAACAAGTAAAAAAATTTAATTTTACATTTATGGCCAGGAGCATACTTATCGTCACAGTTGTAACATAGGCTTTTTACTCTCCTAATTTTCAACTCAAAAGGAGATAATCTCTTAATAGGCAGATATGGATTTTTTGAATTTTGTGGTATAGTATTCAGTATAGGTTTAACTGAAACAGGTGAAATACCATTAGATGAAGGACGTTGCCAAGAAGATTTGAAATGCTGCTTCAATTCACTAAATTTATCCTCTTGTAACCTTTCTAAAGCCATAACTTGCATTAAGGATTAAGGCTGTGCTACTAGTAACTCATGTTTTAAGTTCAGATTTCAATCCAGATATAAAAAAGCTTATCAATAATTGCTCAGACAAACCATGTACCTTTGTAAAAAGATTTTTGAATTTTGTTTGATAATCTGCTACTGATGTAGTTTGCTGAAATTGAGATAGAGCACATCTATGGTCCTCATACATAGAACAACCAAATCTGAGATTAAGAGCCTTTAAAAATCCTTTCCAAGATTCAATGGAACCCTCGCGGGATAGTGACCCTTTGTCCTGGCCATTGTAGCAATTGTGTCGCCCAGGGCATAAGGGGCATGATGACTTGACGTCATCCTCATCTTCCTCCAACTTATCACCGGCAGTCTGTTCAGGATTCCAAACCCAACGATGCTGCTCAACCACTGAGCTACTAAGGAACAACGGGAGATTAAATCTCATAGAGTTCCATTCCCGTTCTCAACCCATGACCAATATGACCTTGAAGCTTCCTTTGTAACT
>BRYE01000019.1:557500-570000 GCA_030159115.1 Actinidia arguta var. hypoleuca
AGTAGGTGCAGCCCATGCAGCAACCAGGTGTAGGCTAAGCAACAATAGCGTAGTAGCAGCACGCATCAACAGCACCATGTAGTGTCGTAGTAGCCTATCAGTCGCAGTAGCTAGGCACTGCACAGATAGCAACAAGGTTGCTGCATAAGCAACATCTAGCAGTCGCAGCTACAGGCGTAACCAGACAATGCGCAACCGTAGCCATAGCAATTAGGCATTGTGTAGGCAGCAGCTAAGCCATTGCACAGGCAGCAGACAGCCACTGCAGCTGCAAAAACAACTAGCTATGGTAGGGCAAGCCTCATCTGAGACCCCCTAAAGCATCATCAGGTTTTTATAAGAATCTAAGTGGTCCATAGGATCCATTTTGTCTTCGTACACTCCCAATTGAGATGGCAACATGAACATGGATGAGACTCTGACCTTCATCACCATTTCCGTGAATAGAGGTTCCGTTTGCTTTATCAAAGCATCCACAATGATCAGAAAATTCACCCTGGTGTTGATAGCAACAATTTGAGTATCCAAGTCTTTGAATTTTTGTTTAGTCGATACACTGCGATATTTGTGCAAACGGTTATCCCAACGAGGTAACATTCCCCACCCACGAGTATCCTCGCCCATTGTATCCTGGGTCTTGTTGAAGGATCGAGACTTGGACATTTTAGGGCTCCTCTTTCATCTTCCATGCCTGGAGTGAGGACTTGCAGATTGGCAACAATGGGTCCTTACAGAACATCGTTGACTAGTACTTTGATGATTTTGCGAGTCACGATTGCCCGATCGGTGAAAATTATGAGATCGATTAGCATCTTGGGGAACTGGTGCAGTGGTAAGAGGAAAATTATTCATGGCGATGTGTTGTACTAGATGTGCATTTAGCTTGTTCATTACCCTGATTTGTTTGGCGATGATGTGCATCTTATGATGGACGCCCTTGAGATTTGGAGTTTGACCAACACTTGCTATTGGAGGTGCTCTATTATCCAAAAGACTGTTGGTACTTTGTCTAGGTATTAGGTGACTACGCAGGTGCATAAAGTTTAGAGAATAATCCTTCTTATAGACAGCGTCAAACTATTGTGGTAGAAATTTGGTATGAGCAACTAACAGTCAGAATTGCTCGATAATGACTTCGGTAACATACGCAAGGAAGTAAATATCACCAGTAGAGGTGAGGCCACTCTAAAACTCTTCAACGTGGAGATAAGATCGAGATGAACTTGCTAGACAAAGCATAATAGAAAAATTATGTAACGATAACAAGGATTGAGATTGCAGTTACCCCTTTCTTATGAATGGTGAGCAATTTTTTATAGGTAAAGATTTCAAAAACGTGTAAGAAGATTACGGCATAATCATTGGGTAACCAAATAAGAAAGCCATCACCGAGGATTGTAGCATAACAAGTGGTGAATGTCAAATGGAGAGAATACCGCAACTGTAGGAGACTAATGGATATGTAGTCTATCATGTTCACCTCGATTTAAGGGTATCGACGACGTAAATTGTCGAATAATATGAATTGGTGATTTGGGATGCTAGGAGGACACAAGCGATGTAAGGAAACTCTTCATGTTGAGTGGCGATTATGATAGACACTGGCGACATAACCTTGCCTAAACGATGACATGGTTAAGTATATGAGAATATACCCCTCATCACTAATCATAATAAATAAAAGTTTCACTTTTGTATATATATACATACAAAAGTGTGCTTTTTAGTTTTTATGGACCCCAACCGGTATCAACATGTAAATAAAATTAAGATCCCGAGGAGTTTTAAAATAACATTAATGAGCATAGTAGTTAAAGCCCAAGGGTTCTAGGAATGGTGGTGATGTGAGGGCGGGGCCTCCAAAGAAGCAAATCACAAACTAAGTAATTGAAGAGGTCCGTTAGGGTTTAGGTGGCAACCACGTAAAATGGACGTGGCTTACTGATGGAAAATTAAATTTCAACTAGAGGTGACCACTGTTATGTCAAATTGCCACAACCAGCCACTTTGACTTAGTACTCAATGCACATATATGTATAGTATTGAACGAGTATAATAACTATTGTGGTAGAAATCTAGAACAAGCATCCAACAGTCAGAATTGCTCGAGAAGCTTGGTATTGTTTTCAATGACCTACGTAAAGGAACAAACGTCACCTAAGGGGGTGAGGCTGCTCAAAAATCCCTTAGGCGTGGAGATGAGACCGTGGTGAATTCGCTAGACAAAGCATAGCAAAGAAATTATATAGCAAAAGCTAAAATAGTAAGAATGTGGTTACCCTTTTTCGGTGGATGGTGAGGGACCTTTTATAAATGGAGAAAGTACAATCGTGTGAGGAAATCATAGCATAATCATAGGATGACCTAATAAGGAAAGCCGTGGCTGAGGATCACGGCGTAACATCATCTGGGGTGAGGATTTTACCCCTCGTCAATAATAATAATAATAATAATAATAATAATAATAATAATAATAATAATAATAATAATAATAATAATAAATGAAATGAAATGAAGTCTCTACTCTCAAAAATTATTTAGTGCTCAATCTTAGAGTAAAGAGAAATAATAAAGTCCTAGAATTTGGATCAAAAAAAATAAATCTCAATGAATTGCTCAAAACACTGGAATTCACTTTTTTTATATATAAATTATGAACAACATGTATCATTCATTACATGATGCAGAGCACCAAATTAATAGATATCTTTCCTCTTTTAACTTTATGGTTGTTAATATCCTTGAAAAAAGTAGATGGAGTTATCGAGGGTGGATATATGTGATTGTGAGGTGCAACGATCACATCGAAGCTAGCGGCGCAAGGCAAGGATGGAGCATATACATCACGATCAGCTAGCTAGTTAGCTCCACGTCGATGCGCATGCATATTGCTAGGTCACTTGGAATTTTAGTCAAATAATTATCTAACTTACCCCAAGTCAAAATATTACTCCTAAACTTTCCATAAACTAAATTAATTCTAACAAAATCCACCATCACGAAACTACAAACTATCCCTCCTTCACATGCAGAATCTCCATCCATATTGGTTCCATTTGGTTATTTTTCACTATCTCAAAACTTAAGTTTTAGGTTGTTACAGCACTAGTGTAAAATATCAAAAAAAATAACAATCCTAATTTCTAGTGCAAAGCCATTTTAGGAAAATGTGGGGTTCTTGTTTGTTGAGTGAGAGGAGAGAAAATTGAGGATTGACACCTGCGGCGGTTCTACGGCCGCGTAGATAGTTTCAACCCTCCATCCGGTTAACCAACAGCGCCCTACCTGCACGCACAAGAACAATGAGACTTGCCACCGAAGTTGTTTCTAGAAAACGGCCCTCCGACGGTGAAGTTAGACGTCCAGAAATGTAAAGAGGGAAAGTGTATGTATATCCAATAGCCAGGTTTCATGTACCTCACTGAGAAAAATAGTATTCTCTTTTATTCCTTAGCTTAGCGCGTGGCTCGATGCCCTAGCTGTTTGGTCACTCGACAGACTAGAGCTCGGTGCATGCTTGTACGCGCTAGCTGCTGTGTCAGTGAGTAAGCGGTTGACCTAGCCATGCCCCTACGGTGTGGCTAGTAGCTTATGATCAACTGCCATCGTCTCCATCCGAGAGTGGTGGCTGTCAAAAAAAACTCTAACGTGCAAGTCACCCTCTATCCACTGACATCCCTCGGGAATATCGCTGGCCGTTATCCCTCGCCCGAGCTTCTAACACAGTTATTATTCCGAGCTCACTGAGTTGTAGCACCTCAGATGTAACGATGGCCTTGGCTCGGACTGTATGTCTTCAGTAGTGATTGTTTTGAGCTCTAGCACAAAGGACCTACGAGCTTGCTCTATAGCAAAGGCTCGACGTGGACTCCCACCCTAGCAAGGTCAGTGCCCAATGGTGTTTGCATTGACATCCGGCGCAAGGGATCACCGATTTTGCTTCTCAGTGGTAGCTCGACAGAGGTCCCTGCCCTAACAAGGCCAGATTATATCATTGTGTAATTTATCCCCTTACAATTGTTCGCATGAGCTGGGTTGATGCTCGCCGAGGTCATGTGAGCTAGACATGTTTATTCTTTTGGAGTTGCTTAGTGGTGAGGCCGGTGCCTACTAGTTGTCCTTCTCTTGTCTGGGTCTGTCATTCTGCCATAAATGTTGGAGACACGCATCTAAGTTTGGTTAAGCTGCGGGCACGTTCGAGCTCATGCACCGAAGTCCTTCACCCGCCCCCAAGGCTTGTTTGGTATGGACGCGCGACTGAGCGGTTGTCACGTGCACGTGTCCCTTGGGTTCTGAGAGGTAGTTACTAGCGCATAGCTCCATGTGGCCACTAAGACACGTTTTAGCTTTTTTTTCCCCTTCACCTTCCTTATTCGGCGTCTGTTTGGCTACCATTTTTCACCATCATGTTTCTGTTGGCCTAAAAAATAAACCAAAAGGGGGGTGAATTGGGTGTGACACCCCGAATCTGTTAAATTCGTTAAATACATAAACCATGATCCGTACATCGATTAAGGAGGTTAAGTATGAAGTTAGAAGACTCAAATCTAAGTTAAGAATTCTTGAAACAAAAATCTCATTTCTGCCCAGTTTTGTTCTTAGGGTTCGAACGCTAGAATAGGCGTTCGAACGCTAAACCCAGAATCCTTCTTACAGTTCGAACGTTAAGGAGAGCGTTCGAATTCTACCGCCTGTGGAAGATTTCATGCTCTCAGTATCTCCAACTCCAGTTTTGTTCTTAGGGTTCGAACGCTAGAATAGGCGTTCGAACGCTAAACCCAGAATCCTTCTTACAATTCAAACGTTAAGGAGAGCGTTCGAACTCTACCGCCTGTGGCAGATTTTATGCTCTCAGTATCTCCGATTCACGTTTTCTTCTTAGCGTTCGAACGCTAAGGAGGGCGTTCGAACGCAAACGCGAACGCCAACAGTATAAAATGAAAAATAAAAAGGGAACACCAGATTAAAAAATAGGCGAGCCACATGGGATTATTTCCCATGTGTCTCAGCAAATATACCCCCCCACATTCGGATAGAGAATAAAGAGAAAAGAGAAAAAGAAGAGAGAGAGAGAGGGAGAGAGAAGAAAGAAAGGAAGAAGAAGGAAAATAAGGAGAAGCTTGGAGAGAGTCCAAAATCCGAGCCTAAGGAGGCCATTGAAAGCTCTACCAAGCTTGAGGAGGTGAGAAAAATCTATTATATATATATGTGTATGTTAGGGTTTTTAGTTTTGATTTAAAAACTAGATCTACCATGTTAGGGCTAAAATGAAGACTTAATTTTGAGATATTGTAGCACTAATAGGTCACTTATAGTAGTCCCAAAGTATTAAAAAGATTTGATTAGATTTAGAATAAGTTTTGGCAAATTTTCTAAAACCAGTTACTATTCCTGCGACTCCACGCAGTCAGGGTTCGAACGCCCATGAACATGGTTCGAACGGTCTAGACTTTTGACCATGACGTTCGAACGCCACTTTTAGAACACTTTTAACGTTCGTACGGTAGTCACTTTAGCCTTAGAGTTCGAACGCTAAGCCAAGAGTTCGAACGCACAGAGAAGGGAAGCTTAAGTATTTAGTCTTAGAGTTCGAATGCCTCTGTGCAGCGTTCGAACGGACAGAAAGCCAAAAACTAGACATATTGCCTAAGCGTTCTAACGCCTCTGTGCAGCGTTCGAACGGACAGAGTGAAAACCCAATATTTAGCCTGAGCGTTCGAACGCCAGAACTAGAGTTCGAACGCCAGGACCAATTTCAGACAGTTATGAACCCTTTTATTTTAAAACTCCATAATCATAGCCATAGTACATTAAGCCCTTCAACTACCTAATAGAGGACTTAGGTCTACGTTTAAGGGTTTTGATTTAAAACAAAGTGTCTAAGGTAAACGGAAAGTAGTATTACTTTAAGTCAATTAATACCGTGTTATTATACCTAGCCATTGACATTTATATCCCTTACATGTAGGGACACACGACGTAGCATCTAGCCAAGGAAACCCAGGTGAGTAACAAGATGCCATGGACAAAACCTATGTATCTTAAAAAGTGTTTTCAATACGTATTATGTTATATGTAACCATTTTTCCATGCTTTCAATGCATCAATGATTATGTTCTAAATATGAATACCATGCCTTTCAAAGTATGCAATATTACTATGCTATGTATTGAGAATCCATGGATGCATAATTTACAAGAAAAAATTAAGTACGTTCAAGATAAGCAAGTGTAGTGACAGTCGGGGTCCCCCGTGGTGGGACTTTAATCTAGCCTAAGGTCCTAAGGTAGATGGGGGACATAAAATAAGTTCCATCTACAAAGTGAGATATCTCTGGCCAAAAGAGCCACCCGACCTATATGGTCATCCAGTTCAGCCGAGTTGTCATAGTTTCAGTATATAATATGTACGAGTACAAAAGCAAGTATGCCAAGATTCTGTGAGCTTCAAGTTTATGAAAGTTTATGTTTTCAGAAAAGATATGTATGCTCACATGTTTAAGTTAAATGATATAAGTATGTTATGAAATGATCCATGGTATTTTATGTTCATGCATCTGTTGTTATTCACTAAGCTTTTAGCTTACGTTTTCAAAAACCTTTTCAGGAGACCAGTTCGAGGAGCAGTAAGAAGAAGATAGCAAGTAGACTTTAATTTTGTGACCAATGGCCTTATGTTGTTTTGTAAGGGCTAGACCCTATATTATGTAGTGATGTAAGGCCATGTCATGCATAACTTAATTTGGCCATATGATGTACGTAGAAAGTTTAAAACTTAGGCACAACTCTGTATATAGTGTGCACACTCTACTTTATTATTTTCAGTATTATGACACTTCCGAAAAAGAAAAAAAAATTATACTAATTTGAATGAGTATGCACAGGTTAAAGATAAGTAGGCCTTGGCGGTAAGCCGCCGGCCGGTGACGAACCGTCGATCCGCATAGACCGGGTTGCGGGGCGTTACATTGGTTTTTTTTAAAATTAATGGCAATTATAATTAATTAAAATTAATCTAGTCAATCAAGTAATAAATCAATTTATATGCAAAGCAATATAAGTAAGAATCAAATAAAAGCAAAGCATAACAAGGAACACAAAACTTTACCGAGGTTCGATCATAACGTGTGATCTACGTCCTTCGCAAAATCTTCTTCCACTACTTGCAACCAACAATTACAATATGGGGGTTGATTTTCAAGTGCTCAACTCACTTTCATAATAAGAAATTATCACCAAGTTCTTTCAAGAGATTTTTTCCAAGACGCTCACAATCTTCCACTCAAACTTACAAGTGTTTGGCTTTTGTAAGAGGAACACTCAAACTCTCACAAGTGTTTGGATTTTATAAGAGAAATACTCATAACTCTCATTAAGTATTTTTGTCCAAGCTACACTCAAACTTACAAGGATAGAAGTGTTTGAAGATGATACAAGTTGAAAATAAAACTCCCTATAAAGAGTAGATAATAGTATAATAGCTCAAACCTTGAGAATAAGGGACTTTTTCAAAGGATGATGAAATTCAAGCTTTTAGATGATCATAGTCTTGTTATCCCCTATCACAAGTGTTGTTGGAGCCTTGTATATGAAGAACAAGTTCTCCCAAGAGTAGATTAGATAAATTCTAGCTCATTAAAGAACCCCCCAAATGTGTCGTTCAACCTTCAAATGTTGTTGGAGACTTTTATTTAATGGCCTTGAAGAGAATAGATCAATTGGAGGTAGTTGGAGGCCATTTAATGATTGATTAGAACCTTCACAACTTTCAAAAAATAGAGTTGTTGTGCCCAAGTGTTGACACTTTAACTAGAGGTGTCAACACTTTTTTGTTTGTGTTTGGATTTTTGGCTACTGACTAAAGGTGTCAACACTTTTTTGACAGCTGTCGACACTTGGTGTAGTTTTAATTTTGGATGCGCAATATTCGGTAAATTAGACATAACTTCTTCGTTACTTGAAATTTTTTAACACCGTTTATTGCGTTGGAAATTAAACTTCCGTAGATACAATTTAGATTCAAAAATTTCATTATTTGGATTTGTGAAGACTAAGATAATTACATCTGAAGTTGGATGCAGAATTCTCAAAAATAGAGGATCATTCTTTTAATCATAACCTTTCCAATACTTTGGGTTTTGTCATAAAGTTAGTCTCATTGGAAAGATGACTTCCAGATCTTGAAGATAGACTCAAACTTTTCTATATTTGAATCTCTATAGCCCAAGATATTTGCATCTGAAGTTGGATCAAGTTTCTTGGAAGTTTCTTTAAAGCATTGGTTCCATGTGTCGACACTTCACAAACATGTGTCAACACTTCAAGTTTTCATTCTTCAGTTGAAACTTATTGTCTTTAGGTGTTAACATATTTTGTGTCAAGTGTTGACACTTCATCATCTGTCTTCAAAGAGTTTAGCTATTGTCCACAAGTGTCGACACATTCTATAACTAGTGTCGACATTTGACCATCTGCCTTCAAAGACTTTGGCTACTCTCCACATGTTTCAACACTTCCTGTACCAGGTGTCGACACTTGATTTCCAGACTTGAATCTTTGTTCACTGACTTTAGGTGTCGAGACTTTTTGTATTAGGTGTCAACACTATATTTTCCAGTTTCAAGTCTTTGGCTACTGACTTTGCGTGTCGACACTTCTGCGACAGGTGTTGACACTTCTCATTCCAGAATCAATTCTTTGGCTACTGACTTTAGGTGTCGACACTTCTATAGCAGGTGTCGAAACTTTTCGCCCAGAATTTGTTTCTCTATTTTTTTGGCCATTTGAGCACCGATCACTTCACGATCTTCGAGATGTCTTCCTCATGGATGTGTATGATCTTCATTATGTTCAATCCAGTGAGATGATTTTCTTCTATTGTTTAAGACTTCTTTTTGATTTATTCAGTATGGCTTCAAGTCAAAATCTAATTGAGATTAAGGCATGTTATAATCTGCAAACTAAGTAGAATCATTAGATTATTAACACAATGTTTTGTTATCATCAAAATTGAAGTATTGAGTCAACAGTTTCAAACCTTTGAGAGTGTTCTAGAGAGAGAAAGAGCATCCGTTCCCTTGATTCCGCCGTTCGATAGTCCTTTTGACCACCATTTCAATTTTCGGGGACTAATCCTCGATCTCTACGATGTTTACTTCCTTCTGATCTTAACTCTGGTAAGCTTTTGGTGCTTAGATACATATTGTGTGCATTTGTGTGTCTTGCATTTCTGTTCTATCATCCAAGTTTTTTTTTACTAGTCTACTGTTATTTATGTTTGTTTTTCTAGCTTTGGTTTGGCCGGCCTTGCTTGAACTTTGTGTCTCTATGAGCTGGGTCATTTTTGACCCGTCCTTGTCGATGAAGTGGATTCTGGTTGTCTTGTAGAACTTCTAGCCTAAGGGTTCTGTCCCTCCAAACCCTTCTGCTACCGAGATGGTTTTTTGGCGATAGGAGGGTTTGGTGATTGTCCTTTGGCGGCAAGTAGGCTTGTTTGGGTAGAGTTCGATGCTCTTAATGAGCTCGTCTGAATCTGCCTCCAAAGCTCATCACAACTAGCTGGCTGAGATTGTTCTAACCGACTTGCTTCTATTTCCAAAACATGGAATTGAACCAAGCTCAATTGTTAGTCCATGACGACAGAGCCATGGAGAGGTTTAGAGTTACCCATGGGATCACTACGAATGTTACAATTGAGCATCTTAGGCCAAACAATGCTCCCTACGTAGTGGCGGACAACCTAGACCGCATCTTGGTTCGTACTTGGCTTGTCTACCAGGCCAGGCTTTGATTCCTAATTAGCCCACTACTGAAAGAGGTGATGGCGCGCTGCTGTCTCACTTTTATGCAAGTGTCTGTCAACTTCGTCCGTACCATGCTTGTGATGGATACGTTGATATAGATATTAGACAAGCCTTTCAGTGTCGAAGATCTATTGCATGTGTACATCGTAGTTCGGTTGAAGAAGGCTCTGGGCAACCCTTTCTATGAGGATAATCATTATTTGTGCTTAAGGAAACCTGACCAACCTTAAACAAGATTGGCAACCCGAACAAGGACTTGTTTCTTGACAAGTTTGTTTGGGTTTTGGGTGCTTGGGATTTTCGAGTTGGGGATGACGGCCTTTGATAATTCCCAAGGTACAATGGACATTTGCCTAATAGTGAGTATTTCTTACATAAATTCCGCGCTCTTCATGTTTTATGAATTTTGCTTATATCAGTGCTAATACTCTTTCCCATTGTTTACGTAGAGTTCAACAACCAGTTCAAACGTTGTTCCGATGATTGCAAAGAGGCTATCCGGGTTGCCAACAATAGGCAAGAGTCTATGTACGTAATTGCACTCCTCTTTTACTAGCCAATCTATCGGTACACGATTCTACACAAGTTTGTAGATTTGTCAAAGCGAGTATTTTCCCGCCGCACATCGAGGGCAGAGCTC
Source organism: Actinidia arguta var. hypoleuca (assembly GCA_030159115.1). Lineage (NCBI taxonomy): Eukaryota > Viridiplantae > Streptophyta > Magnoliopsida > Ericales > Actinidiaceae > Actinidia > Actinidia arguta. Next base: position 567,943 of record BRYE01000019.1, read on the forward strand.
TACGTCGTGATGCCTTCAGCCCGGAGAGGCCCGAATTCGAGCTCAGCACGCACCAACTCCAAACACATACGTAAGGTTTTGAATAGGGTCCACTTCAAGCTCGTCTAACCACACTTTCCCGGATCCCCTTGATGATGAGGAGGAAGAATATGACGAGGTTGTCGGACAACTCGTTCTGAACAAAAATCAAAGTAGATGGACCCTCGTGGTTGAGCCAGAGGTTGTATCCCTTCTCATTTCGATTTCAAGCTCGGGCAACAAGCACTCCGACGACTTTGCCCGGGTTCCACTTTGGCCAGTGAGGAGGGCTAACATTTTGGTGAGGCCATTAATTCCGATATAAGGTTTAGGAACCTAAAGAAGAAGGCTACTCCGACTACCAATCCTCCCACGATAACAACTCCCCCCACCAGCCAAATTCCCCCACCAACCACTAATCCGTTACGATGGCTGCTTCTTCCTAGGACCACAATACCAGCGTGGCCCTTACGCATGCCATCTTGCTGCCTAACGATGTTGTTGCCCTCAACAAGGAGGACTCAAACGTGATCATGGATCTGCTAGTGATGCAACAAGTTCAGGTAAGAATTGTGACCTCGGTGTGTTTTAAGTTAACACTTCTGATATTTGATGTTTTTTGTTTTTGCTCCATAGAGCCTCTAGAGGGCTACCATCATTTTGGATTGCATGAAAGAGTAATCGATTGAGCTGAAGAGGGCCAAAAAGAAAATTGGTGGCCTAGAATCGGAGCTTAACAAGGCCAAGCTCTCGCTGACTACCATTGACCAGTTGAAGGAGGATCTGGTTGCTATGGAGCAGGCTCGGGATGTAAGCTACATGTCTACAACTTAGGCTCAAAACATGGTTGCAGTTGTTGAACTTTAAGCGGTGGTGTGAGACCCTGTTTATAAGCGAGTTTTTTATAGGGGGTCAACTGGGCCAGGGACAACTACAGCAGGCAAATCGCCGAAGTCCGCTATAAAGCTTTCTTGGAAGGGTGACTTTCCTGCCTTATTCGTCTATCATTTTTCCCGGCTTTGATGAGGAGGGGAGAGTTGTGACTTGACAAGCTTCAAGCTCGCCAAATTGGATATCGGTCAGCAAGATATTGTCTCATCCAAGGAAGTCTCTACAAGAGATCCTTCACGGGTCCATTTTTATGATGTCTCCGACTAGAGGAAACAGAGTATGAGCTTAAATAGATCCATGAGGGAAACTATGGCCCCCACTTTGGGGTAAGGTCACTAGTTAGAAATGCAATTTGGCAAGGATATTTCTGGCCTTAAATGCCAAAGGTTCACTCCTATTAGTCACCTCCCTCCGATTGAGATAGTACCAATGAGCAACCCATGACCATTTGCATAATGGATAATCGACAAACTTGGACCATTACCTCGAGCTCCATTACAGAAGAAGTTTTTGCTGGTTGCCATAGATTACTTCACCAAATAGATCGAGGTAGAGCCTCTCACCAAAGTCACCAAGAAAAATGTAGAATCCTAAGGGAGGATGGACGGATGACCTTCCAATTGTGTTGTAGGCCTACCATACTACGAGCAGTATCCTAACAGGAGAGACACTATACTCATTGGTGTATGGGACAAAGGTAGTCATACCAATGGAGATAGGTATACCCACCTTTCGTACGATAAATTTTGACAAGGAGAAAGAACTGAGTCTCAACCTCGACCTCTTTGGCGAAAAAAGAGAATGTACCCATGTTTGCCAAGATACCTACATGCATTAGGTCTCCACGTACTTCATAGGAGGGTCAGACACAAGTCATTTCAACCTGGTGATCTCGTCCTAAGAGAAGTCACGTTGGCCACCAAAGAGCTGAACGTTGGAAAACTTGGTCGAACATGGGAAGGGCCATACAAAATTGTCAAAGTCGCCAGACTAGGAACTTATTAATTGGAAGACATGGTCAAGGAAAACACTCTCTCACCCTTAGAATGCCTAGCACTTGAAGAAGTACTACCAATAGTTCTTTTGATCGCCATGTTGTCAATGTCACCTAACTAATGCCATCTGTGTATTGTCATCGCTAAGCTCTGG
>BRYE01000019.1:580000-592500 GCA_030159115.1 Actinidia arguta var. hypoleuca
TGATTGTTCACGATTCTGCTAAAAATAAATACAATCAGAGAGGATTTACAATATTTGTTAATTCTTATTAATTTATTTTCCATAAATTGTTGGCCAGACACCAGTTGGAGAAATAACTAGTATTTACTGTAATACTGCTTTTCAATATTTGATGCTAATCTATAAGGGGCCAAAATGAGTTTGGGCTGTACTAACTAACTCAGGGTCTTCCATTGGGCCGTTCTTGCTCAATAGGGACTTGCCGTTGAGAAGAACGGATCCAATCCATGAGGATTGGCCTGAAATATTGGGCTCAAAGGCAGATGTCCATGTGTGGAGCCTAGAAAAGGCAGAGTTGAGGGCGGTTATCTAGAAAGTCGGCGGTAGGAAGCAAATTCCATGAAAAGTCCTTTCTAACTAGGGAAGATCTGCTTCCTAGTTGGGATGAGGAGGAACGTGGAGATCATGCTAGTAGAGGTGGATACGGGGTGAGCAAGTGGAGTTTTACTAGGACTAAATGAGCTCACCGATAAATAGAAGGTCTCACAGATTCTCTAGTATACAATCAAACCCTAACTCTCTAGCTCTTTTATTCTCTCTCTTCTTTTATATTCTTACTCTCACAGCGGAGGGTCTTCCCGGCTAACCCTCGACCAGTAAGCCTTAAATGGTACTTTTTTAGTGTGAAAACAACCTATAAAGAGGAAAACGGCGAGGCAATGCAGAGGTCCTAACTTATTGACATCTACCACCTCAAAATTTAGTTGTCTATGGAAAAACTCTTGCACTTTGAGTTATTCTGATTTACTCACACTACTACGTCATACCAGGAATTAGGGATTTGATGGATTTAGATCCCCAAGGTCTCCACCCAGTCAATGACAAGCGAGGAAGAGAGCAGGTCCCCAGCCGTTCAACCAACATAAGAGGGAGAAACAATCGAAGGCATAGCCGCTTCTCAACAGATACGAATGGGTCCATCCACCTAGCTCTGTAACACAACACTAGGTTATCGGCGCAAGACTCGGAAGATTGGATGGATTTCAAAAATGTGACCATCGATGAAATGGGCCTTCAGATCCTTCACTTAAAATTAGAACTTGCAGAGGCTAGATCAGGAGAGCTAGATAGGAGGCCTCGGGGAAAGGGCTCTCGGGAGGCACATCATGGCCGCTTGCCTAGCTGAAATGAGCATGTTTGGTCTGTAAGGGAGGATGCTCATGTTCGGTCCAATAGAAAGGGCATTCTTAGTTCGGCTCGGTAGGAGTGACGATCTTATTGGGTTTGAAATGGGGAATACTTTTGTTCAGTCTGTGTGGGAGTATAGCATGGCTGGGAGTACTACATACACACATCGGTCCAGACATGATATAAAGAGGACGAAGATGATTAGCACCAAAATGACCCATGAGTCTTTCTCCTATACTCAACCGATCGACTTAAGAGAGCTCTTGGACTTGAGGCACGAAGAGCAAACTCGGGCCCTGCGTGAGGAGCCCATACGATTCAAGGAGGGGAATCCTATAAAAAGACTTACTTTGTCTCCATTATCCCTGGAGATAGAAATGGGGGAGCCACTAAAGAAGTTCTTCATATTCAAGTTCAACCTATACGATGGGTGGACTAACCCGTATGACCATCTAAGCAATTACAGGCACCTAATGGTTCTGTGGTAGAGCAACGATGCACTCATGTGCAAAGTCATCCCTTCTAGTCTGACAAGATTGAGCTATGTTAGTGGGATAAACTAGTCGTCAGATATATCCACAATTAAAGGCAACTCTTCGAGATCTTCATGGCTAAGATTGTCACCACCGCAAGAATTTCCAAGGGGGTGGATTCACTTCTCAGTTTGAAGAAGAAAAGCCAAGATTCACTAAGGGACTACTCTTGGAGGTATTAAGAGACCTACAATGAGATTGAAGACTGCACCAAACAACTAGTTATGGTTAGCTTCAAACGTTGTATGGATCTAACTGCATTGCTTTGCTAGTCTCTCAAGTTGGCTCTAGCAATCAACATGGACGAGTTAATGCTAAGGATCGAGCAACATGCTCGATTGGAGGAAGACATGGCCAAGTTTCATATTGGTTTGTCATCTCCCAAGTATAATGGGAAGAAGGAGGTCCGAACAAGGGAAAAGAAGAGCAACAGGAGGCTCGGGGATGGAGAGTCGAGAAGGAAGGCAGTTAGAGTAGTTAACACTATGTTCAAGGAGCCTATCTTTTGACTCCTCCCAAAGATTAGAGACAAGTCGTACTTCTCTTGTCTAGAACCAATGGGTGGCAATCTGGTAAAAAAACCCAGAAGTATTGGTGCTCCCACCATTGAGAGAAGGGAATGTAGCTGAGAATTGTAAGGCCTTCAAGCAACAGTTGGAGGATCTCGTTATAGCTAGACACCTAAAAGAATACGTGGATGATGAGAAGACTAGGCATGAGCCAATGAGGCAACTTGGCCAGAGGACCAAGCAAAGAGATAACCTCCCAAGGAAAAAGATGGACCTAAGGGGGTCACCAATGTGATCCATGGTTTTGTATATCCGAAAAGAGAGAATGAGCTCAGGGGAAGGCTAAAGAAGGCGGCTTTGGACAAGGAGATGTTGCATCTTTACCCTGGTAAGGAAAAGTCTTGGATAGATCGTATAGTCCAAAGTATGAGATCACCTTCTCCCACCATGATTTGGATAAAGTACAACACGCCACAACGACGCCCTAATCCTGACTCTTAAGATGAATGGTTTTGATGTGAAATTGATGGAAGGGGGAAGTTCATGCAAGGTGATGTACCTCGATCTTTTTAAGAAACATGGCCTGAGTGAGTCAAACCTCAGGCCTGGGATTCAACTCCCGGCCAGTCTTTTTGAGAATTGTATACCCACATGTCTAAATATTTAACTATTATTTAGAATAAAAATTTATTTTATCATACATTAGATGTTATTTTTATATATCATGAAATGATATGTCCCTAAACTATCTAGAGATACGATAAATGTGTGTAAATAAAATTTACACACTAGAGATATTAATTGATGATCATAGTAACTTGATTTAGTTCATAGTCGGTAATGAGTTTGGACGTCTCATCTGCGAAAATTATAATACTGTTAACCTTTATATGATAGAATAGTTTATCTCAACCATTAGAGCAGGTATCTCTTGATCAAAGCATTAGTGTATTATGGAATGCACTGAACCGGATCATCATAAGAAAGTAATTCTCTTTTTGTTTTTTGAATGAGCCTTCACCTTAGGATATTATTATATATCACAAGATGATATGTCCCTTATTTATTTAAAGATATGATAGATGTGTAAAAATGAGATTTACACACAAGATATATTATCAATGATTCTAGTAAACTTTAAATTAGTACGTAGTCAATGATGAGTTTGGACGTCTTATCTGCGAAAACTATAATATTGTTAACCTCTATATGATGGGATTGTTTATCTCAACCATCAGGTGACTCTAGGTTAAAATATTGGTGTATTATGGAATACACTAAATTGGATCGTCGTAAGAAAGTTATCATAAAAAAATGTTACTTTATGATAAAATCTTACATTCATTATTTGCCATTGACTCTTAACCTTGAGAAAATGGTGAACTCAAGTTCTTGACATTGTTCACTTTGATTTACTAATGAGTGAGACTAATTAAGGTCAACACCTCGATACCTTGGATGATTATTGTTAGGTCTTTGGGAACACTTAATTCTCAATATGAAATCTCACTCTCTTCTAGGAGAGAGAGGGTATCACTTATGAGCTAATTCATTCATTTAGCCATTAAAATTTGGATGTAGTCTTTTTGGTAAATTATTTATCGAAATAAAAATTTATTATTTTAATGACTAAATAGGAAATAAACTATGAATCATAAGGGTTAAAAATAATTAAGATTTATTGATAGTTAATTAATCCAAACCTAATTTTTTATACCCAGGTAGAGGAGTTTTAATTGTGGTATTAAACTAGTGGTGAGGGTATTTTAGTCTTTTTACTTCAGATTACAATATAAATTATTTAGTAAAATTAATTTGGATTAATTAAATTACTAAATTAAATTATGAGATAATTAGGAGTTTTAGTATTTTAATTAATGTAAAATTAAGACTCCCTAAGATCCCTATCCTTGCCCTAGTTGGAGACCTAGCTTATATATATGACTATGGGCCGCCAATCCTTAAGTTTTTTTACTCAGGAGAATTTTCAAGAGAAAAATCTGAGAGCCCACACTCTTAAAGGATTGGTTAAAGTTGAGAAAAAAGGAGAGAGATCAGAAGGCCTAAGAAACTAGGAAACTTAATTCTAAAGGGTTTAAGAATTAATTTCATTAATAAGGTGTTGAAATTTGTTGAAGAAATGCAACAATAAAATACTAGAATTTGCTCCAAAAATGAAGTAATAAGCTACTAAAATTTTCAACATCAAGGTAGACACAGGTTGTTGGAATTTTCAACAACAAGACAACAACTCGAGTTATAGGCTGCAGCAATTCGGTTTTAAAACCTTGATTATTCTTGTAATTATTATGGTATATCGACCCCCTCTTTATTGATGTTGTAGGATTACATGGCTGGAGATCTGAAAAAGAAAATTTTCAAAATTACGCTTCTATTCTTGGAATATGATCCCCTTCAAGTCTATCCAATCGGGAAGGTGATAGTGTAGGGAGAACTTGGTTCCCTTTTTAACATCTCTGCGGTTCGGCTCAATAATCTGAAATACAGCCTTCCTAGTTCTGAACTTGTCATTAGGGAGAACTTTGTTGCATAGTTTTAGCGGAGTCGCGTCATACCAGTAGGTGATCAAGTACCTTGGAAAGGAGGGGTAGAGTAGTTGTATGGAGATCAAGTGTCCGCGAAAAAAGTGCATCATTGCGGCACTTAGAGCAAAGACGAAGCCCGAATGGGTACCGGTGGTGGAAGTGCCCGAGCAACAAGTGCTTAAAGATGTAAGGCGAGATCCAAGGAAAAAGTGGTGGAAGACTTGGTGAAGCACTTGATCGATGAAGCCAATCCAGATAGGTAATTTATGCATGGTTCCTTTTTTACCAAGGAAGAAATATCTCGGATGGTGGAGTTCCTCGTGGACAACATCTAGTATTCGCCTGGACGCCATACGATCTTCCAGGCGTAGATCTGAACATTATTGGCCACCAACTGAATGCCAATCCTCTTGCTCGCCCAATGATAAAGAAGTCAAGAAGATCCTTTAGTCCAGACACAATCGTTGAAGAGGTAGACAAACTTGTAGTGGCGTAAGCCATAAGCTTCGTTCAGTTGTCAGAAATTATGTATGGCAAAGTGGTTATGAGAAAAAATGAAGTGAAGTAAATGGAAAAGAAACTAATTGTTTGTGTGCATTTATATAACACTATAATTTTACAAGAAAACTGAAGTTTAGTTATTCATTTGCTAAGAAAAGAACAATTAAGAATTTTTTTTATTCTTTATGTATTTTCTCACAAAATAATTAAATACATATTCATACACTACAATGGTTAGATTTTTTTTAGTTTTAGTTTTTTTTTTTTGTGATTATATAGTTGGAATTTAAAACCTCCATAATTTTAATGTTGTTTATTTGAAGTCAAAATGTTGCACCATTTCATTAGTCACATGGTTACAAAAATTTTGTTATAGTTCACGTAAATAGTTGCTTCAAAAAAACAAATAATAATTTAAATTATTTTTCTAACAATACTCAAATCAAAAGACAATAAAAAAAATAGTTTTTTAATCATAATTATTTTTTTCTCTCCAATTAATTTTTTTATATTTTGATTATTTGTTTTTACCTTTTTAGTTCTTTATTATACTATGTTTTGATTAAAAGAACCTCAACGGTACTAATGTATTAGCCTTAAACCTTAGGGGAGGATAATGTAATTCATATTTAAAAAAATCCCTTCCAGTTTATGGAGTCTTGTGATTTTGGTGGGATACATTTTGTAGGAAAGTGTATCCTAGTGGTAAAGCTAATTTTTAGGATCCTATAATTTTCTTGATTACTGAATATCAAAAAAGATATGAAAAAGTTAATTTTCTCATACTTTTTCTATCCTTTTCGGGTAACTGCATGGAGTCTAAGGGAAGTCCAATTGCCTTAGTGGCTGGCCAATATGGTGGTGGTCAAGAAGAAGAATGAAAAGTGGAAGGTATTGCGTCGATTTTACAAGCTTGCTCATAGGATTACTTCCACCTTCCCAATATTGCACAATTGGTGGACTTGACAGCGGGACATGAAAAGATGACCTTCCTCAATGCTTATTGAGGATGCCATCAAATCGGCATGTTCGGTCATGACGAGGTGAAGACAACCTTCATCTCCCCTAGAGGGATGTATTTGCTACAAGGTTATGCCCTTCGACTTGAAGAATGCCCGGGCAAACTACCAGAGGATGGTGACCAAGATGTTTGGTCATCTCTTGGGGAGAACAATGGAGGCGTATATCAACGGCAAGGTTGTCAAATCTAAGAAAGAGGAAGATCACCTAGCAAACCTAGCATAGGTATTTGAAGTGTTGAAGGCCCACAAGCTTTGCCTAAATGCCTCAAAGTTCACCTTTGGGGTGGGAACAGGGAGTTTCTTGGGGCACATGGTTACAAGAAGAGGAATTGACGCCAATCCCAACTGCATCTCAGACATACAATAGATGGAGCAGCCGAGTTGTATGGTTGAGAACCCCTAAGGTCATATAGATGTTGGTAGGCAAGGCCCTCAATCGATTCAATAGTCAATCGTCAGATAAGTAACGAGTTCTTTCTGTCGACTTAACTTGGAAAAAGCTTAAAACCTAGCAGGCAAGGTGCCAAGCTCAGGGAGGAGAGCCTTGCTGAGGCTTGGAAGTTGTTCCTTGTCGACATATAGAAACCCCATGATGACAGAGCTTTTAATAATCGAGGCACCAAAGCATGATGTCCTAACTTCCCCAGAAGGAGACGTGCATGAGCAAGATGTCAAGATCGGCTTTCAAGCCTCTAACAATGAGGCGGAGTATGAAGTGCTCATTGTAGGATTAAAGAACTCACATTACATGAAAATGGAAGAGTTGGGAATTTATAGCGATTCACAATAGGTGGTTAACCAACTCACTAGAGAGTACAAGGCCAGAGATGGGAGGATGGGCAAATACTTGGAGAAGGTGAATGAGCTCATGAAGAGTTCCAAAGCTATGAAGATAGAGCAAATGGGATGTCAAAAGAACAAGCATGCTGACTCATTGGCGTGTTTAGATTTGGCGTTGGAGTCCAAGGACATGAGGAATGTTTGGGTTGAGCACGTCAACACACCGAGCATTGAAGAGTCTTAAAAAGTTGAAGTCCTTAACACCAAGCTCGATCCTAGCTGGATGGATCCAATCATGGCATATCTCAAGGATGATCATCTTTTGGATGACAAGAAGAGAAGTGCACAAGCTAAGGAAGAAGTCAACTCAGTTTTGGGTCTCTCTGACTGGTAATCTTTATCAGAAATACTTCACTGGGCCATACTTGTTTTATGTCCAGCCCACTAAGGTGGACAAAATGCTTTTGGATATTCAAGAGGGGAAATGCAAAAGCCACACAAGGGGCAGGTAATTAGCACACCGAGCTATCACTAAGGGTTATTGGTGTTCCTACATGCAAAAGGACACTCAATTGTATGTTCGAAAGTGTGAGAAGTGTCAACTTTTTTCACTGTTGATCCATCAACTAGTTGAAGACCTAACCTCGCTTATTAGCCCTTGGCCATTCACTTAATAGGGGATTGATATCATTGGTCCACTCCCAATGGCCACTGGAGATTGAAGTTCTTGGTGGTTGCCACAGATTACTTCACCAAGTGAGTGGAGGTTGAATCATTAGCTCGAAGTAGAGAAGAGAAAATGAAAAAATTTGTATGGAACAACATCATTACCCGATTTGGTATCCCAAGATCGCTAATCTCAGACAATGGGACTCAGTTTATTGGAGGCAAGATCGAGAGGTTCATGGAAGAGCTCGAAATAAAGTTTTACAACTCTACTTCCGCTTACTCACAAAGTAATGTTCAAGCGGAGTCCTCCAACAAGATCGTGCTAAATGGGATTAAGAAGATGCTTGACTAGGCTAAGGCGAAGTGGGTCGACGAGCTGCCAAGCATTCTTCGAGCATATCACACAATGCAAAGTAAGTCTATTGGCGAAACACCATTCTCCATGACTTATGGAGTTGAGGTATCACCAGAGGTTGAACTACCTACCCTTCGCACTAAGGCATATAACGAGTAGCACAATAGGCAAGTCTTGGCAAGGGATCTTAATGTTGCTAAAGAAAGGAGGTAAGCCACACTTATTAAACTCACGGCGTATCAATAGCACTTGGCTAAGACTTACAACAAGATGGTGCAATCGAGGGAAATCCTACCTGGGGATTTTGTGTTGTGAAAAGTAATGCCGATCATTAAGAAATCATGAGATGAGAAGCTCAGTCCAAATTAGGCAGGCCCATACAAGGTGAGTTCGGTCGCTAGAATCGAAGCATACAACTTAGACGACCTGAGCGACAAGAAGGTGGTCAGACCTTGTTATTCAACTCAACTTAAATATTTTTATCATTAGATTCATGTAATTAAAACATTTTTTTTCTAGTTAGTCAGCTAGAACATCTTCTTGTCTAGTTAGATAACTAGTTTAACAAAAGTTCTTTTTTTTTTAAACTGTGTTCTTTAATTTTTTGCCTTAGAACCAACAAGTTGGGAGCACTTGGGAATTCTTCCAAGTGAATACTCCTAGAATAGCTTCTTGTGTTCGGTCCAATCTTTTTGGGCAGAAGGGGGCAAGGCCCCAAGTGCCTAGACTTTGGCTTAGAGACAAGAAGTTGGGAGCACTTAGGAATTCTTCAAAGTGGATACTTTTGGAATTGAACCAAACTCCTCGTGCTTGGTCCAATCATATTAGGCAACAAGGGGCAACGCCCCGAGCGCATAGACTTTGGCTTAGAGCCAACAAGTTGGGAGCACTTGGAAATTCTTCAAAGTGGATACTTATAGAATAGAACTGGGCTCTTCGTGCTCGGTCCAATCTTTTTGGGCAGTAAGGGGGAAGGTCTCAAGCACATGGACTTTGTCTTTAAAGCCAACAAGTTGGAAGCACTTGGAATTTTTTCCATGTGGATACTCCTGGAGTAAAATCGATCTTCTTGTGCTCGGTCCAATCTTTTTGGGCGGTAAGGGGCAAGGCCCCAAGCACATGGACTTTGGCTTATAGCCACCAAGTTGGGAGCACTTTGGAATTCTTCCAAGTGGATACTCTTGGAATAAAACCGAGTTTCCCATGCTTGATCTAATCTTTTTAGGTGGTAAGGGAAAGGCCCCAAGCCCTGCTCCACATCATCCTCAGCATTGGTAGCGGTTATAGTCTCATCCTCTACCGAAACATCTCCATCGGCATTGAGTGTAGGGGCAGTGACTTAAAGACCACTCTTAGAGAAAAAGGGTAAGTCAATTAGAATATCAGTATGGGTGAGGGTATCATCTCAACACTACTTGTAGATCTGTTGGCAAAAGTCCAGGATCTGCCTCGTATATTCATTACTAGAAGTCTCATATCCTTCAGTCCGGAACTTGTACATGTCAGCATCTCTCTAGGCCTTCATCTTGGTCAACTCTTTCTTCAAGGCTTCCCCCTCAATAGTGGACTTGTCCAAGGCGACCGCAGTCTCCTGTTCCTTATCTTTGGAGTTAGTCGCATGCTTCTTTTCTAGGGCAATATGATTGGAAGCTTTCCTCATGCATTCCATGTTGGCCTCATAGCACTCGAGCAAGTCATTGTACTTCTAAAGGACCTAAGACAAAGAAAATGAATTAGAAACTGAACAAGCATGCATTTGTAGAACTTGAAACAAATTGAGTAAGACTTACCACGACATTGTCCTGGATGGTAGACTGGAATAGTCTGATATCTCCCACAGCCTTGTGCACTCCATTCATTATGAAAAAGGAGGGCCTGGGCAAGGGATCAAGAAATGCTAGCATCCTCGATGGCAATGTCAGTTGAGAGCCCTAAGTCAGAGCCAGTGCCAAGCTTACTGGCCTATAGCTTAGTCGGCTCTAAGCCCTACTCAGTCCCTACGATAATGTGCCCTAAGGTTATCTCTTGCTTCCTCTTTTTTGATAAGGCTGAGGGACCCCTTATTTAGCCTGTTGGGTAGTGGAAGAAAGATGAACTGATAGGGGAGAAGGGGAATGATCCCAAGACTCAATAGGGCAGCGATAGATGCGCGTCAAGCTAGGATGGTCAGATTTCAAATAGCTATAGGGCGAGTCATGGAATCAGTGGGTGCTATAGAGTTTGAAATCGCATGCTTTGGTAAAGCACCTCTTTCCTACTCATCTTCCTCGGTATTAGAAGAAGGATCCAATTGCCTAGGTTATTCTCTCAAGAGTCTGTGACCTTCAGCCAATATCAGATGGTCGTGCAATAGGAGAGCTTGTAATTGAGCAACTTATAGGCAGAAGTAGTGCACTCAGTTATTGTTTGGCCTCGTTAGAAGATGCCAAGAGTGATTGTAGAAGCTGACACCTACAAGTTATGAGAGAAGTATAAGCAATCAAAAAGTAAGGAAGCAAGTAAATTGAAAGCATATTTAATACAAATTAAACGAATAAAAGTTCTATCAAAGACCTGGACTGCCCTCAATACGGGCAAATGGGAAAGGTTAGGCTAAAGGTACTGGAATGAATTCCCATCTTCCCTTGACACAGAGTATCTCAAGGTTGCATCTGTCTTTGTCAAGAAGGTCAATCGCAAGAGGTCGTCCATCTTTGTAGCGAGGTGGCATGTGCCATGATGGTGTGATCGTATGAGAAAAAAACAAACCATGATTTGATCTAGAGTAATGTCAAACCTATGGCACAATCTGAGTTTTATAGATCCCATGATAACTCGAACAAGGTTGACTGACACTTACATAAAGGTCAGTCTGGCTGGACTGAAGAACTTCCTAAGTATTGGGTTAAGTGGAAAACAAACTTCCCCTTCAACTATCATCAATACGAGGATAGGAATGGTGTCCCTCGATTGGACGGTCTTCAGAGCAGCATAGGTTACATTAACATACTCTGGAATGGGGTATTCCTTGTGAAAGTTACCTAGCAAGGTGCCCGTATCAACCTTTTACTTATATTTACAAATGCTTGTCTCGAGTGGATATAATTGAAGGGTGTTCGGCCTATGGGAGTACATGTTAGGAAAATACAGTTCGAGAGTGTTTGGCCTATGGGAGTACAAGTAGGGCAGATATGGTTCAAGGGTGTTCGGCCAATTTACTTGGGTGGCTAGGCTATGTGCGGTCTAGAGTAGACCATGTTCAGTTCAGACCTACATGTGTTCGGGTGTGTAGTGTTTGACCCAAGTGTGGTTAGTAGGGATGCTCAGCTGTGGTCAAGGCTGAAGGGATCTAATCCCGCAAACGAAAGCATAATTTTATTTTTTTTGTTTTTTCAAACCTTAATCCATGTAAATCATACAACGTTGATAAGGATAGAGTTTTGGATACCGTGAATATCACAAGAAAATCAAGGATCACACAAAGCCTGTTGTCACACTGCCTCGTTATTGCTGCATTGCACAAATTGTTGCCTTGTTGCTACCGCATTGCACAGGTTACTGTTGGCTGCTGCATTGCTCCCTTCTAGTTGCTGCCGCAGCCTTGCTGCCAAGACACAAGCTATTGCCGCCTATTCCAACTACCGCTTGTTGTAGTCGCTTTTACCCTTACTGTTGCAAACCACCCAGGTTATTGCCTGCTATTTTCTTTCTACCACAAAACCTGAATCCTAATCCCTTTTGGATTGTGTTTTCTCTAGTCTTGTAATCCCTTTCGATCTTCTCTCCTTTTTTCTTAACCCTTATCAATCCTTCTAGAGTGTAAATCATCGAATTAGTAGCCCTCTATACATATACATAGGCTAGGTCTCCAACTATGGCAAGGATAGAGATCATAAAGGAGTCTTAGTTTGGCTCCAATTAAACTACTAAATTATCTAGCTATCTCATAATTAATTTAATAATTTAATTAATCCAAATTAACTTCACTAAATAATTTTGATTGCACTCCAATGTGATAGGACAAAATACCCCTCATCGCTATTTACTACCACAATTAAAAATCCTCTTCTTACGTACTAATAATTAGGGTTTGGATAAAATAATTGTCAACAAAACCATAATTATTTACAACTCCTATGATTCATAATTCATTTTCTATTTTAGGCACCAAAATAATAAGTTTTTATTTCTATCAACAATTTATCGAAAATATCAAATCCGAATTTCAATGACTAATTGAATGAATTAACTCATAAGCAATACCCTCTCTTTTCTAGAAAATAGTGAGATTCAATCTTGAAAATAAGTATTCTCACTGAACTAACAATGACCTCCCAAGATACCGAGGTGTTGGCTCAATGAGCCTTGCTCATTGTCAATTCAAAGTGAGCAATGTAAAGAACTTCAGTTCACCATTGTCTCAGGATTAAGAGTTAATT
>BRYE01000019.1:597500-600000 GCA_030159115.1 Actinidia arguta var. hypoleuca
CTCCTTAATGTCTAGATTTCTTGCAATATTATGTACGACGATGTCTTAAGTACTAGACTAGTATGCGTCAATATATGTCAAATTATCGACAACCATGAAATTATAAGTCAATGAATTCATTTTATCATGAAATAGTTTTTCACAACCTCAGCTCATCTAGGCCGATCTTTTATCATAATCCTTCGCTCATCGAGGCCAATTTTTATTGAATTCATATTAAGTATTTTTATATAGACACCATATGTTCGACGACCAACAGTTTCTTAGGGAGGACCCTAATAAATATATATGGCATGCTATTACTCATGATCATTTGGTTATGATCCCACCCTTATTACTTCACCTACTGTATTATATTCCCCTAGTGTCGGGATACCGTTCGAATTATGTGTCGTTTAAAATTATAATTTTAAATCAATCCATTTTTCTCATAATTGTCGCATGTCAAAAAAAACATGCATTCATTCATAACATATATTCATAGGTTCATAACATATTTTCAAAGGGAAAATATCAATTTTAACAAGTTTCAATAACACATGCTTCATTTATAAAATTTAAGTAAACAAGACATATAAGAGACTCACCCAAAGCTGGTTTCAAATTTTTCTATACCCGTAGGTTACGGTTCCTTGAATTCGGGTCCTACATTTAATATTTGAACCATTAGATCTAATAGTCTCGTGGCTATGATACTAAAATTTTATAATTTTGCAAGTTAGGAAAGTATTTTTTAAAGATTAATAATTTGGATTAACATATTGCAAAAATTTTTCGCATAGAATTTTGCTGGCTGTAGTTTGGTTTATGAATTGTTTGGGCATTGAATTTTTTTTTTAAATTCATAAAATTAAATACCAACAACTAGACATATAAATGTATCACATAAAAATATTCAAATTTTTTTAAGGTCTGTAACTATTTTTATAAAATTCATAAATTTTCTATTCAGAATTTCTGGAAAAAAATTGTTTAACCCAAAAATAACTCATATAATTGCTACGAAGTTTCAATACAATACGAATTAAAATTAAACATACATATATTATTTTGATTATCATAATTTAATCTAAATTTTTTGTAATTTTATGAAAATTTTAGATTATTGAAAAAAAATATGAACCAAACTTGAAATAGATAAAATTCATACCTTATTCAAGCTTTTCAATTTTCTTTGAATTTTTAGCTTTTTTTCCCAAACATTCTCTGTCTCTCTATTTTCTCCTCTCTTTCTTTCTCTCTTTCTCCACCTCTGTTATATTTTTTTCCCTTTGTGAAGTTGTTACATGATTCATTTATAAGTAGGAGTTCGTTTGTTTTTTTAAGTTTGCACATGACACTACAAACTTGGCACATTTTCCCTCACATGCACACATATCAACAGGGGCAAAGGAAGTAAAGGGCAAGTGGAGTGCATTGCCCCCACTGAAAAAACAATTACACTATAAGTCCACAAACAAAGTTAGACTATCACCCCAATGGAAAAAATACACTACTTTGACCCCAATAGAAAAAACAATTACACGATTATCCCACTATACTAATATCCTGGCTTTGCCCCTGTATATCATCTATGCACATGCGCCACACACACACATACATGGGACACCCACACACATGTCCCATGCATGCACCACACACACATGGACAACCATGCATTTTCTCCACATGCATGGTGACACATCTCACCATGTGTCCCCCATGCACACCATTAAGTGGCCACCATATGTCCCTCATGCGTGCATCCACATGTTCGCTATTCAGCATGCCATGTGTTCTCCATGCATGTACATGCATCCATCCCTATATTTCTATTGAGTGTCTTCAATGTGTCGCATTACCGTGTTTTTATTCCTAATTGTGAAGTAATACAAATATATAATTTCACCACGAAAAAATATTGGTTACACTCAAAATTAAATATTATTTTCAGGGTCTCACATATTAGGTTTCCTACTGCCAAAGCGTAAGGAACTACTTTCATGCGCTGCTATTCCTCAAAAGTCTTAAGACACTAATCCTTAAATAGAGGAACTCCATGGCTGAAAGGTAATAACCCTTTTGGGGAGTTATGTGTTACAAAAGCTTGATCCCTATATGCAATCGTCTGGCAATTGTAGCTGGATCCATAAATTGTAGCTGGCTTCTCCCAAGTCCTTCATATCAAAATGATTCGTCAACTAATCTTTTACTGTAGATAACACCCAGACATCATTTTCAATGTGAATAGTCTTTTCGTGAAAAAATCACTTATCACCCCGTTTCCTTCAATTTTGTCCTAAGAAGTCTAATCTCATAACCAACAAGAATAAACACCGTCCTTATGGAAACCATACCAAAAATGTCTCGAGGTGTCTATTCTCATCTTACGATAAATTGACAATGGAAGACCATGGAATCCTTTCAAAAAAATCCCTCTCCCATTCAATTTTGTAAAATGAGGATAACATTTTATATCATATGCAAAAAATAATCTCATTGCCCACGTTCAATAGGTTGA
>BRYE01000019.1:657500-662500 GCA_030159115.1 Actinidia arguta var. hypoleuca
CTGGTCAAAAAATTTCAATTCCCTAAAAAAATTACTTATTTCAAAATTGATGAAGAGGCTACTATATAGTTAAGTGCGATTAAAGAAAAGGAAGAAAAAAAATGAATAGCAAAATGACATAGTATTATATGTCTCTACAAAAGTGCCTTACTAAAAAGTTAATACCTCGTTACATATTTGATGAGGCAGTTTTTATAAAAGTGCCTTTTAAAAATGTCCCAAAATCATTGAATGAAAAATATTATTTTTCATAACGAAATTGTGTTTCGATGAAAAGGACTTTCTGAGCCCAAATTTTTATAAGAATGATACCATTGACAAGCGCCAAAACATCAATGGGTTTGATTGTCATGATTGTGTTGCAATCTTGTGACTACTATATAGTCAATTGTAGCACAAGACTTAGTTTACAGACAAGTAGGTTGAAAATATGGAATTAAAAAAAAGCTACATAGCCAATTTTTATAATGATCGATATGAACTGTTAGGATTTCACGTCTCACTAATTTCATCATTTTCACCAAAATCGAAGATCATCTGTTGGGAATTGTACGCCCACGTGTCCAAATATTTAATTATTATTTGAAATAAAAATTCATTTTATCATACATTGGATGTTGTTCTATTATATCATGAGATGATATGTCCTTAAGTTATCTAGAGATACGATAAATGTGTGAAAATGAGATTTACACACAGGAGATATTAATCGTTGATTCTAGTAATTTTAATTGAGTTCGTAGTCGATGATGAGTTTGGACGTCTCATCTGCGAAGACAATGGGTTAAAGTGTTCGTGTATTAGGAATACATTGAATTGGATCATTGTAAGAAAATAAATCATATAAAACTTTCATTTTATGACAAAATATTACATTCTCTATTGCAATTGACTCTTAATCTTGAGAGAGTGGTGGACTCAAGTTCTTGACATTGCTCACTTTAACTTACCAGTGAGTGAGGCTGATTGAAGCCAAATCCTCAATATCTTGGGTTGTCGATGCTAGGTTTTTAGGAACACTTATTCTCAAGATAAAATCTCACTATCTTCTGGGAGAGAAAGGGTATCACTTATAAGTTAGTTCATTTATTTAGTCGTTGAAATTCAGATCTGGTCTTTTTGATAAATTGTTTATCGAAATAAAAATTTATTATTTTGGTAACTAAGATGGGAAATAAATTATGAACCGTAAGAGTTATAAATAATTGCGGTTTGGTTGATAGTTAATAAATCCAATCCTAATTATTGATATCCGTACAAAGAGGTTTTAACTGTTGTATTAAAATAGCAATGAATGGTATATTAGTCTTTTTTATTTTGGAGTGCAATCTAAATTATTGAGTGGAATTAATTTACATTAATTAAATTACTAAATTAATTTATGGGATAACTAGAAGATTTAGTAGTTTAATTGGAGATAAACAAGAACTCCCTAGGAACCCTATCCTTGCCCTAGTGAGAGACCTAGCCTATATATATGATATAGAGGCTATCAATCTTGTATGACTTTTCTCCGCAAAATTTTGAGAAAAAAATCTGAGATCTCACACTCTAAAATGATTGGTTAGGGATGAGGAAAAAAGGAGAAAAGATCAAATGGTTTATGAAACTAGAAAAACAAAGTAATAAAGTGTTTAGGACTAGGGTTTTAGGAAAAGCAAGGTTGCTAAAATTTGAAAAAACAACAACAATAACAACCAACACAGATTGCAACACGCCAACGCAGTCGTGGCAAGCCACTAAAGGAAGTAGCCTGCAGGGGCGATATTAGGCAATCCAGCAATAGCCCAAGGGCGCGGCAAGCCATAGAAGGTAAGCAACCACGTGGTGGCTGCTGAAGGCAACAGTTGTGCTGTAGGGCAACAACCAATCAGGCAGACAATATCTAAGTAGGTGGGTAGCAGCCAAGCAACTGGCTACTGCAGACAGAACTAGTGAAGGTAACAGTTACTATAACAACAAGGCAGTAGGCGTAGTGGCGGCTAGGAAGATGTTGCAGTAGTTGCCCCAAAAAAGGTTACAACAACTAGGGGTTCAAGCTTGATTATTTGTGATCTTTAAGGTATCCCAAACACTCTCTTAATCAATGTTGTATGATTACATGACTTAAGATCTGAAAAGAAACTTTTTAAAAAAATTATGCTTCCGCTGCGGGATACAATTCCTTTCAATTAGTATCAGAGCCACGTCATGTTAATCCATCAACGTTGATGATAAAAGAGTTTTTGTTTTCATACTATTCATAGATCATAAAATTAACAAGAATTGTTGTATGCATGTATGTTAATTATATTAAGTAATATTAGCGGTTATTAATATTTAATAATTTATTGCATAGAACAAAGGATTGATTTAAAAATCTTTAATAAAAGGGGTTTCGATATGTGTTTTAGATCAATAATGATCAAATCTTAATTTTTCGTATAATTACAACTCGTGTAGGATGAGTGGTTATGCCAAGTTTATCGTCCTCGGGAATCAATAAATAGGCTAAGATAAAATATTTTCTAAAATATTCTAATTTAATTCAAGGAAAGAATGGGATTTTATTTGAAAATTTATTTTTTGTTAAACTAATTAAATTAAAAATAGAATTTAAATACATGTTATAAAAAGATGAGAAAGAGATCTTAGGACTTTCAAATCTACCCTAGCCAAGTAAATCTAATTTTATAATAATTTAGTTTTTTATTAGTTAATTTACTGAAGATTTGTGTTGCTACATACGCACAACAGTATCGCCAAGAAGATAGTAAAATTACTCATTGGTATAGATTATTTAAAAAGCACGAATCATAGAGCATGATCTGTCTATCTACTATAATCTAACCCAATTATATAAAATCACAAATTGATAACATCTATGAAACTTATGCAAAATATCATAAAAACTTTGCATACGCATGATAAGAAGAATAAAATCAATTATTAGAATTAGATCAAAAGAATTTAATTTCATGGAATAGTAAATTATCATCCAAAAAAACCTAACCTATTACAAAAACCGATTTATTTGTATGGGGTTTCATCTCACCATAGGAAGTAGCGCCTAGGTGTTCATGGAGAATTTGAATTCTTCCATCTTCAAAACCTCTTCTTTTTTTTTTCTCCTAAGACTCTCTACCTTTTTCTCTCCCTAGCTCTCTATTTTTTTCTATCGTTGGAGCACCAAAAACCCCTCCTGCATTTTCTTTTTTTGTGTGTGTCTTTCTTAAAATTCTCTATTTTTTCTCTCCCAAAGCCTTTGCCTTCCCTTCCAAAAACCTTTCTGCCTTTCCTTCCAAAATTCTCTACCTATAATTTCTTACTGGAGAAAAAAATAAAATCTCCCCCAATCCCCTTTTTTTCTTTAATTAGTTGCTTCCTTCTTGCTTTCTTTCCTTTCTTTCGTTTTCTTCTTTTCTTTCTTTCCTAGGAAATAGCATACTTTTGCCCTGAACTTCTGGGTGCACTTCATTTTGATCTCAAAGCTTGCTATTTTGACTTTGAATTTGAGATTTCTTCCATAAAACCAATATGCACAAATATAAATCAAAATAAATCAATAAATAGCAAAATAACAACTAACAAAGGTAAATTGGGCGGCCTCAATATACATATTTCAATAATTATCAGTCTTCCTTCAAAGTGACCTTGGCTTCCTTTGCCCGATTCTTTTCTTGACCAACAAACTCTTTCAAGTGCCTGTCTTGAACGAGCTGATTAAGAAAAACCTTAAGGACTTATAAATTCTTAGTTCTGTGCCCTTTTTCCTTGTGAAAGGCACACTTCCATCATTGATTGCGCTTTCTGGGATCTCCTCCCATGGGGTTGGGCTTAATTAGTTTGTTGGACACCATGATATGTGTTAACTCAGCCAACTGGGTTTTCAGGCGCCTGATTGTAATGTCTCGGTTATTTCTCCACCCTCGGGATGAAACATACCTGACTTCTGCCCTTGGCCTCCTTTTAAGCATCTTCCAGTAGTTTTAGCCAATCTTGCCCAAAGTCCTGGGCATGAGAGGGTTTTCCCGTCGGGTTTTGTGACTGCCTCAATCGTTGTTACTTTGTGATGCCATAAGAATAGGATTTACGGATGTCTACGGTCAATATTGAAGGGGATCATATCCTTTATGCGGAAGTGTGTTTTTAATTTTTTTTTATTTCAAATCTTACCACCATGTAATCGTACAACGTTGATCAAGAGAGGGGGTTTGATATACTTTGATGATCATAAGAAAATCAAGGTTAAAGCCCTAGGTGCAGTAATCGTGCTTGCTGTTTAGTCGCAGTAATAGTTGTTACCCTTGCAGCGCTTGCTACCCTTGTGAGGGTTGTTGCCCCTATGGAAGAGTGGCTGCTCTTGGTTGCTTGTTGTGCGCTGCTGGTTGGCCTGCGTGCTACTGGCTATTGTTGCCTTTGTTGCTAGCTGCGTACTGCTATTGTGGGCTGCAGCTTGCAACTATTTGTCGCGACTACAGGTTCTGTTTTGCTATTATTGTCCACAAGTTCTATTTTGCTTCGTGGCAATCGCTCTCTGAATAGTTGTTGGATTCTTTTTAATTTCAACAGTCTGCTTTTAATTATTTTTGAAAAAATTGATTCCTAAACCCTTTAGGATTAGGTTTTCTAGTTTCCAAGACCCTTTGATCTTTTCTCATTTTTTTCTCAACCCTAATCAATCCTTCTAGAGTGTGGGCTCTCAGATTTCTCTCTCAAAATCTTGTAGAGAATTAAAATCACAAGGATTGTCAACCCATATGTCATACATATAGGATAGGTCGCCAATTAGGACAATGATAAAGATCTTAAGGAGTCCTAGTTTGGCTTCAATTAAAAAACTAAAAGTCTTAGCTATCTCATAATTTAAGTTAGTAATTTAATTAATCCAAATTAATTCCACTAAATAATTTGAATTGCACTCCACAATAAAATGACTAAAATACCTACATCGCTATTTTATACCACAATTAAAACTCCTCTCTATGGGTATCAATAATTAGGGTCGGATAAACTAAACA
>BRYE01000019.1:672500-675000 GCA_030159115.1 Actinidia arguta var. hypoleuca
GTCCTTCTCACTATTCCTACCTCACAATTCTGAACAACAGCCTCTGCCACCATCATTCGCTAGCCAACCACTGGCGATGTCTATGTTCGATTTCTTCTCTCCTCACTACCCCACAATAGGTTAGAGAGAGGACTTAAGAAATAGTTTTCTTCATATTTGCAGCACAAATGTGAAGGGGTTGGGAAATAGACCTTTGTTTAGAGGGTAATATTGTCATATCAAACTTTGCCACTTTGATCGGTTGTGAAGTCGGAAAAAAAAAACCCAGTCGGCACAAATATTATTTTCCTTTCGTAAATAAAGTAATGTGTTACAAACAATATTAATTGTCAATTTGGGTGGTATTAGAGCATCTCTAATAATACCTCTTACATATACTCAAAACTGTTTTAATATAGGGAGTTTCTCAAGGGAACCTCTTTTTCACTTTTTTTCCCAGGCAATGCAACCTATTCTTTCTTCACTTTTTTTAGATAATGTTTTTTTTTTACTATGACACTATTTCCCCTCCATAGAGATTTATATATATATATATATATATATATATATATTGATAAGAGATAAACCTACACTTGCTCTAATAGGTTCTAGAAGAGGAAGTAGTTAATTCTGAGATGATCATGTCGCTAGTGGACCGACCATGATCGCCACTCAATTGTCTTATCATCGCCTATAAACATTGCCTGGTGGTTCACATCGGCAATTATTGTTGCCTGGACATTCACATCGCCAGCTTGTCCAGGTTGAGACATACGAAACCTCCATCTGGCCCCTTTCAGCCACTATCTCCGCCAATTGCTCCATGATCTCCTCCCACGATTATCCTATAATTGTGCCACGATCTTCTTATTCCATTGAGAGATTCTCCACATATAAAAGCCACTCACCTATCTTCAAAGAATTGGTAAGTTCTATCTTGCCTTTGTCTAGAGCACTCCGCATTCAAAGTTATATCCTCTCTTAAAACCTAATCGCCACGCAAGAGGAATTTTGAAGCCACTTCACCCCTGCTGGTAATGTTTGCTTCCTTGCGTAGGTGCCCAAGTCAGTTCTTGAGCAATTGTGACTGTTAGTTGCTCTCCCCATATTTTTACCTCAACAGTTCGGCGCTGTCTGTGGTAACAAAAGTTCTCAATACTCTATGTACCTACATAGTCGCCTATTGCCTAGACAAAATGTCAACGGTCCCTTAGATACCAAGGTACCCCCAATGACCAACTCCAATCAAGCTCCAGTTCATAAAATCATTCACTGTGAGATGCATTATATTGATGAACAAATTAGAGTAATGAACGAGTTGAATGTACGTTTAGTGCAACACCTCACTCAGGCTCCAGCCCCAATCACCATACCAGTCCCGAAAGGCTCAAACTCGGGAATCACCAAAACACTAGCATGCGCGTTCTGCACAAAGTCCTCGTCACTGATCTCCCAACCTTAACTCTAGGCATGGAAGGTGAGGTAGAAACATTAAGGTATCTCAATCATAATCCTCCAGTAGTAGAATGCAAAAGTCAACCAATGAGGAAGATCGCCTTGCTCAGATGGTCGTACTAACAAATACCGCGGCAACGTATCAACTGAACAAAAGTTCAAGGATCTAGACGCTCAGATTGATGCCATTGATCAGACAAAGGAAACCCTCATTCATGGAGAGAGTGATGAGGGTAAGAGTATCTTCTAAATTCAAGCTCTCTCCTCAGTTGGGGATTTACGAGGGAAAAACGGATCCAATGAACCACTTAGATTTGGCCAAGAACGGATGAGGTGATGTGCAGAGCCTTCTCAGTAACTCTAAGAGGGTCTGCGAGATCATGGTTTAGAAAATTGTCACCCAGAACCATTGACTCTTTAAGTGACCTGAGCAAACATTTTACTGCCAATTTTTTGAGCTGTAGGATCAGGTAGAAGAATGCCTCTCACCTTTTCACTATCCATCAGAAAGTTGGGAAAAGACTCAAGGAATACGTCAAACGATTCAATCAAGTTGTCCTAGAAGTAGAAAACCCCAATGATAAAGTAGTAATCATGGTGATGATAGAAGACTTCACCCCGGCGCACTATTTGACTCCTTGTCAAAACAAAGTGCCCAAAACTTTGTCGGTACTCCAAGGTACTTAGCTCTTTTCAATGTTTTAATTGTTGTGTCTGTCTATTTTACAACTCTTAAGCATAAGAGCCTGCCAGAGCAGCAGTTTACTCGTAAGTACGAGTATCGAATCCACAGAGAACTTTGTTAGCACAGTTAATTATTATAAATAATATATCATGAAAATTGAAAAGTTATAAAGAGATGTGAATATTTTGTAATGTTTGTAAAAGATTTATTTGATTTATGAAATGTAAAGAAATGGCAAGATCTAAGTACGTGATTTTTATTCTTTCATTCGATTTACTAGTTTTTTTCTTCTCTTTTATACTCAATCAATTCTCAAGGTAAAATAAAATTGATTGGAAGGTGTTGCAATGAAATTATTGTGTATCTAAAAATATGTTTGTG
>BRYE01000019.1:722500-725000 GCA_030159115.1 Actinidia arguta var. hypoleuca
CTAGGACGACACTCCTAGGAATAGGTCCAAGGATCCTAGGTTGATTATTAATGGCCAAAGACAACACTTGGCTATAGTTCCTTCATCGCATTCCATTTACCTCACGATAATAAATATACATCCTAGGTCAATATCATTTGAAAATAGACTTAATGACCTTCAATTTGGTAGGTCATGAGTTTGAAACGCATCCCAAATGAAAAAGTTATGCCCAATGGAATAAAGACTAAAATTCCAAAAAACTGTGTTGCTGGTAAAATCTTAGGTTGACTTTAAACTTCAATATCTCAATATATATATGGAATTAAATTGTAAACTTTATGTGGTTAGAAAATTCTACGAGTCTATTTTCCAACGCTTCAAACAGTGTCTCAATCGGAATTTTCTAGAGAAAGTTATGCCCGTTTTACAAAACAGTGTCTGGACTGAAAATGGTCTGGTGTTCGAACGCTAGGCAATCCGGTAAAATGTTAACTCTGGACGTTCGAACGTGGCGTTGGAATGCCAAGGAAAAAATGAAAATCACAACTCTGGACGTTCGAACGCTCCACAGAGGCGTTCGAACGTCGGCCGTACGCAGCAGCAGAAATGGCATGAAAACTTGCCAAAAACTTATCCAATCTTAACCCAAAACTTAACCAAAGTTTTTATGGCTTAACTACACACTCAAGAGACAACAATAACTCAAAATCAAACCTCAAAACTAACCCTAGCATGGTAGATCTAAGGTTAAAGTTTCAAAAATCCTAACATTTAATAATTTGGGATTTTTGTTTTTAGCATTCAATTTCTTTGAATTGAGCTTCAATATACTTCAATTGGGACTTAAGGAAATCCTCTAAACTCAACATTGAGCTTATTAAAGGCATGTAAGGCATAACCTAATTTCTTCAACTTATACATATACATAAAAATAGATTTTTCTCACCTCCTCAAGCTTGGTAGAGCTTTCAATGACTTCCTCAGGCTTGGATTTTGGACTCTCTCCAAGCTTCTCCTTCTCTTCCTTCCTTCCTTCTTCTTCCTTTCTTTCTTTTCTCTCTCTCTCTCTCTCTTCTCTATACGAATTTTTCTTGTGTGTGTGTGTGTGTTTGGTTTGGTGCTTGAAAGAAACACATGGGATTCAATCCCATGTGCCCATCTCTATTCCTTTTTGTTACAACTTTCCTCCTAATTGGTCATTTCATCTATTTTGGTCACTTTTGACCACTTTAACCGTAAAATATTTACAATTAGGTCCTAATAGAATTAAATTTTTACATTAAGACATGAATAAAGAAAATTTATGGGTTCGGGGTATTACATCTGGACTCTATAGTTGGGTATGGCTTCTTACGTGGATAGGCCCATGGGGCTTTCTACTAGAATGTTGAGGTGGCATGGTGAGCTAACGTGGCATGTCAGCTATCACGTAGGCAAATGCTAATCTGGTACTATTATGGGTGTGTCTAAAGTTCCCAAGCCTTCTAATGGTGGCTTTAGAGCTGCCAAAGTAGCTGGGTGCTATTCTGGTCATTATTGAAAAACTATTGCTAGAAGCATAACGAGTTCAGTTGTTTGGACAGTGAAAACGGCACTTGTGATGTTGAGAGTGTGTCTAACCCTTAACATCCTCTGTTTGAATCTACAAATATGTAGAGAAAGTGTAAGAAATTGGAGATAATATGTTTAAAGTAAACATAAAGCATGAATAGAGACATGAGAGGGATAAAGAGAAGTAGAACACTTCCCATGTATTTCTGACTTGTAAATGGGCTAAGAACAGTAATATTTTGCGTATGTATCTACAAGTATGCAAAGAGTATAAGAAATCCGATATATCATGTTTAAATCACACATAAGGTGTAAATAAAGCATGGCAAAGCAAAAGATATAAGAAAAGAAGACTTTCCATTCTACGGGCTTATTGAAAGCTAAAGTCCTTATTTGAGTGATGATGAGCTGCAATGTGCTAATGTGGGTTATTTTAATCAATTTCCCATAATAAAATATAGAGAGGAACACTTGTGAGAGTGTTTTAGGGGAGATAGAAGGCAAGGTGGTCGCAAACTAAAGATAAGGTGTATTGCATGACCATGGTTGAGCAAGAAATTAGAAATACAACTTGAGAGTTGCAATGATCTGTGCTGGGCAAATTGTGAATAATGAATTTAGGCAACTTGAGATTTTTGGAAAAAATAATGTTTAAGTAGTGGATAGAGGTGTATTTAAGGTTAATGAATTTTCAGAGAGCAGAGAGGATGTTCAGAGTATTTGAGAGAATAGTAAGGCACGAGACAAGATAAGTAAGAGAACTTTACTAGAGGTTAAGTGTGTATAGAAGTGTTTAGCTTGCAAATGATGAGTAAATAAAGAAGAAGGCGGAAACCCATTTTTAAATTTTTTTATTTTTCAAATCTTAAAACCATATAAAATGTACAACATTGAATAAGAGAGGGTTCGGGATACCTTGAATAGGATGAGAATTTTCAAAGTTAAAAATGTAACACCACGAACCAAT
>BRYE01000019.1:732500-735000 GCA_030159115.1 Actinidia arguta var. hypoleuca
GAATGCTAGGGGTGGATGTTCGAACGCTTAGGCCTGTGACGCATAGATTGTCTTTGGATGTTCAAATGCTAGGGGTGGACGTTCGAATGCCTAGGGTACACTCATTTTAGGTCAAAAATCTTATGAAAATGGCCCTAAGTCTCCAAATGGTTATGTCGAAGAGTCCAACATGCTTCGGACAAAAATAAAGTGTCTTAAGGTAAAAAGGCCAAATAGTTAAAGATCTGAGTTGACGTTTGAACGTTGGATACGGCATTTGAACACTAGGCTATTGAACAGTCACCGTTTGAACGCTCCGTAGAGGCGTTTGAACGCTAAGGCTATGTGTTTATTTTTTCCTCTCTGTCCGTTCAAATGCTCCGTAGAGGCATTCGAATGCTAAGGCAAAATGACTAAGTTCCCTTCTCTATGCTTTCGAACGCTCCGCAAAGGCATTCGAATGCTAAGTACTAAATAGTCACCGTTGAATGCTCTGTAGAGGTGTTCAAATGCTATGACAAAGCGTCTTGGTTTCTCTTTTTTTGTGCGTTCAAATGCTCCACAGAGGCGTTCAAATGCTAAGGCAAATGGTTACCATTTGAATGCCAAAAAGGATATTCGAACACTAAGGCAAAACGCTCAGATCGTTCGAATGCTAAGTTTGGCATTCGAATGCTGAGCGTACATAGCTATAGAAATGGTTACTAAAATTTACCAAAACTTCTTCAAAACACCATCAAGACCTCTCCAAAGTTTCTAAGGTTCAAATATACATTAAAAGGGCAAATAATAACTCAAATTAAGAGAAACATAACCAATGAAGCAAGAGGGATATAGAGTTGAAATTTAAAACCCTAACTTTTTATATGATTTGAAAATTTTAAATTCAAACACTCCAAATCTCTCAATGTAGAGCTTCAAGCCTCAAGGATTAGTCAATTTAGGACTCAAAGGAGTCTTCTATCACAACCCAAACCCTCATAAGTGCATCAAACCAAAAAGCCCCAAAATCTCTCAACCTCTACATATAACACACACACACACACACACACACACATATATATATATATACAAAGCTAATTTCTCACCTTTCTTTAACCTTGATGGGCTTCTAATGGCTTCCTATAGCTTAGGTTGAACTCTCTCTAAGCTCTCTTTTTCTTCTTCTTCTTCTTCTTCTTCTTCTTCTTCTTCTTCTTCTCTCTTAAGTATGGGTGTGTGTGTTGTGTAGCGTATGTGTGTATATAAGATGACACACACATGTGAATAATCCCATGTGTCATCCTCCAAGGATTTTTAGTTACACCCTATTCTCAATTGGTCACTTTGACCTTAACATAATAAAATTCAACATTAAAACATAATTGAAGATAATTAATGGGTTAGGGATATTACAATGCCAATAAGTCAAGGTGGAGCACCAAAAACCGGTGGGATTACTACAATCTCTACCAATATCGGAATGAAAATGGGAGCACATCACTATGGATTTCATCGTTCGACTACCGAATTCGCCATGGGGCGATAATACCATTTGGGTCATTGTGGATCGCCTCACTAAGTCGGTGCACTCCTTACTCATAAAAGGCTACGTATTCTTTACCAAAGTACACAACCCTTTATATTGCAAAGATTGTATGACTTCATAGTACACCAATTTTGATAGTTTTGGATTGAGATCTGAGATTTGTGTCAAAATTTTGGAAAAATTTGCAAAGGGCTTTGGCCATCGAGTTGAACTTTAGCACCGCTTTTCATCCACAGACGGACAAACAATCAAAAAGGAATATCCAGACTCTAGAAGACATGTTGCAGGTATGTGTACTTGACTTCCAAGAAAATTGGGAAGCACATTTGCCACTTGTGGAGTTCGCCTACAATAACATTTTTCATACACGTATTGAAATGGCACCCTATGAAGTGCTCTATGTAAGGAAATGTAAATCTCTCATTTGTTGGACCGAAATTGGAGAACGACAGATTTTGGGGTCAGAGATTGTTCAATTGACCACCGACAAGATCAAAGTGATTCAACAAAAGACTTGAAACAACATAGAGTTGCCAAAAGAGGTATGCAAACATTCGGAAATGAGATTTAGAGTTCGAGCAAGGAGACCATGTGTTCTTGAAGGTATATCTTTCTAAAGGGATAAATTATTTTGGCAACAATGGGAAGATAAAACCAAGATACATCGAAGCGTTTGAAGTTCTTCAACGAGTTGGAACTGTTGCCTATCGTATAGCTTTTCCACCAGAACTATCACATGTTCATGACATCTTTCACATTTCGATGCTACGAAAATATATTCATGACCCCATGCATGTAATTAACCACTATCCCTTGGACGTGAGTGAAGACTTGAGCTACATTAAAAAATCGATTGAGATTTTGGATCATCGCAATCAAGTTCTTAGAAATAAGGTCATTCCATTAGTGCGAGTCTTATGGAAAAATCATATGTGGGAAGAGTCTACTTGGGAACGCAAAGACAAAATTCGGGAATGCTATCCCTTTTTGTTT
>BRYE01000019.1:752500-757500 GCA_030159115.1 Actinidia arguta var. hypoleuca
ATTACCATGATTATCTTGGTAACTTCATAATTATGTGATCATTTAATTTATACTACTTGTTCATCATTATAGTTACTAAATGATGATTCTTGCACTTATTGGTATTTGACCTTTTTAGAATTCATCCTTGCTAGTCATCACATGAGCTTATAGTCATATTATTATTTTAATGATTAGCATAAAGTTGAAAAATATATCGTGTTTCATTGAAATTGTAAGATCCCAAAATTTAGAAATCAAATTAAGTGTATTATATGTAGAATCGACACAATAAATATAAATTATCGTGTTTCATTGAAATTGTAAGATCCCAAAATTTATCAAATTAAGTGAAAAATATATCGTGTTTCATTGAAATTGTAAGATCCCAAAATTTAGAAATCAAATTAAGTTTATTATATGTAGAATCGACACGATAAATATAAATTATGTGAAATAAATGTTATATATGTCATTTTCATGTTTTTATGTTCCATGTATTACATTATGATTTTTGAAATTTTTTTATGATAACATGAATTTTTACTCAAAAAGATTTTCTGTTAAAGTGTAACAGAAAATAATAGACATGTGTCAAGTTCACATGACTGGGCCATGTGTCCATATAAGTTAGCACAAGCCATTAATATCTGGGTGACTCACCCCATTAGTCATCATGTCACTTACCCATGCCCCACGAGTCAACAAAACACATTTTTTGTTTTACCCCGGCATTTGCAGGTTGGAAACTTATGCAGAAAGAGAGAAAGAAGAAGAGAGAAAAGAGAGAAGAATTTTGAGTGAGTGAGAGAGAGAGAGAGAGTTAGCTGAGAAAGAATAGAGAAGAGCTAAGAAGTTCAAGAGGGAGAGAGCATCGAAGAAATTGTTTTGGTTTATTTTCATGCGGTAAACATTTCCACTCTCCAATTTCAGTTTTAGTACAGAAATAATTTTTGACAGTTATTTTAAAAATGATTCTTCTTACGATTGAGGGTATACTTTGTAATGAAAATTTCCTAAAATTAGTTTTGACTATTAAATGTATAAAGAACAATTATAAAAAAAAATAATTTGAAGAAATTGATATTTCAAAAGTTTATTTTTTCACACTTTGCTAAATTCTGATAAAAAATAGTTTTTCAACAAAACTTGTGATGTAAACCTCTTTTGTGAGTCTCGCTTCATCATGCACTTATTATTTCGCTCCCAGAAGTGAATTATTTACCGCAAGTGTATGGGTCGCGAAGTAGTAATAAACTCGAAGTACGAGTATCGATCCCACGAGGAGCAGTGCCAATGTGAAACACAAGAAAACTAAAACACTACAATGCAATCATAACTCAATCCTAACTGATGCTTCAAAAAGGGAAAATAAAAATTATATTTTTGTTTTAATTGATTTAGAATTAAATTTAAATTATAAAAATAATAAAAATTGATTTAAATTTTAATATTAAAAACGACTTAGAATCAATTGATCCAACCAATCGAGTTTCTTGGAATTCCAATGGAAGTTTCGTATAACTCAAATCCTTTGACTACGTCGTGAGTCTCAGATTCGGAAGATTTAGATTTTAAAAACACTTGTTTTTTACAATTTTTAACTTCTAAAATAAATTTGATTATTTTAATCATGGTCGTGCATCATCGATTCGCGTAGCACATATACTAAATCCAACTGACACATAAACGTTACAAGGCAACGTATATACTGAGTCAACAATTCATGCATATGCATTACCGAACATAATAGGATGCTCAAATTTTTGAAAGTATTTAGAATGAAAAAGAAGAAGAATATAAATCAGAAAGATCTAACAGTGAAATCAAAATTTACCTCCATTGTTTATCCTCGATCCCCAATCGATTTTCACAATCGATCCCGAGTTGGAAAAATTAGCCACACATAGCTATGAAAAATAAATAATTAAATATAAAAAATATTCTGAAATATGAGTACTGATATGAATAAGTAAAAATTAAAGAACGTAAATTAATGGTGAAAAAATTATATAACAAAACGCGTAATTGAATAAAATCATAAATCGAATTGATTAAACGTAAATTGAATGTAATCAATTACAAGAATTATTGAAAACTATGAAAAACTAAGATATGAGGCTGTAAAAACCCTAAAAATTAATGTCTATCATTCATAAAATCGTAAGAAAGTATATATAGGCTACACAATTCGAGTCCTAGCGGAATTATAATTCCTACCTAGTTTTCTTATTACCCGTCTGTTTTATCTCGATTTTGACTATTTTAGAAATCAATTTAGATAATTCTTATTAGAGATAAAGTTGTAGACCTTGAAGTCCTCTTTATAATACATAAAAAATCAGCTCAATCGGACATCTGAGTAAAAAGGTATGGCTAAAATACTAAAATAGATTTTTTAATAAAATATGTTAGTGTTTGAACGCTGATTCCTTTGTGTTTTTGGAGTTCGAACGGTGTATATTTTGAGCTATCTTCGCCTTTTTTTTATTTTTTTCTTCTAACTCTATTTTGAAGCTCTTAGAGTTCATATCTTGCAATGCTTGTTAAGCGTGAATTTGCATAACATTGTGAGATCTTTGCAACGGCATATTTTTCATTCTATTCTGAGCTTCGGATGAAAACTTTTTGAATTCCCAGCAACAATCCTCGATAAGCGTGCCCATACTCCGAATCAATTTTATGGCTTAAAATTCTTTTCTTTATCAATATTTTATCTACAATGAACTCAAATACGATTTTAAATACGAAATACAATATAAAGATATAATTAACCTAATCTAGGACCAACTTAGGTCGATTTAACGGTGCTTGGACTATAATTATACAGTCTAACCCCTAATACTAATTATTGAAATGAATGAAAACGTATAAGAATTGACTTAGGCTCTCTTAAGGAACCCAAGGATCACGTGTAGTGCACTATCCACGTGACTAAGGTAATTAACCTTAATCTCTAAAGTAGAGTAAATTATTTTTATACTATGATATATGCATGAAATTATGTTATGATATGAGAAAAAACACCATGGAATAGATATGAATCTTTTGAAAATGATTTTCTATGTATATGCCTATACAACTCATGTTTTTCCTTTTTAAAAAGGTACCCGGTGCTGGCACACCTCGACTTACGAGTGTGTGGATTTGTTTAAATACGATTAAGGACGGGCGGTCATAGTGCATAATGTATATTATCAAGAACTATATTGACTCTAGATATAGTCCAACGCATGAACTTTGAACATGTTATTTCAAAAGAGCAAATGTTTTTTCTTACGCTACGTTATGTTATGTTATACAAGCATCTACTATGGTATTTTCTTATCTTTGATAATGATATCAAATCTATGCTAAATATTATGGTTGTACACTAAGCAATCATGCTTAGAAATATTATTTTTGGCAATATTTCAAGGAACAAAGGAAAGAATATGGAGTAGCATGAGATAACCGTGCTTTGCTGTTACTACGTGCTTCATGTTGTAATTTCAAGGAATTTTTAAGGTATATTATTTCAGGATATGTAATAAGAACAATGAACTTATATTATCTATCCTGGACTAGAATGTCCAAGGTCTTTTGAATATGTAAATGTATGTACGTATGTAATGATAAGACAAGTACATTTTCTCTACCGTTATGGGAACGTGTTGATGAATAAATGTGTTTTAAATATTTATTCTCTTTTGGCTCCAAAACATTCTTTAAGTTTTGCTTCCATAAAATGATATAGAAGTTTTGTAACACATAAGAAGAAAAAATATTTTATGAAGGATTTCACCCTAATGTGCCATCACTCGGTGCCACGTAGATTTGTAGGGGTTGGGGGATGTCACAAAAATACATCATGCTTTGTATTTTCATGATATGTAGAGTTATATTGAGATAAAATGCATTAAGTGAATTATGTGTGCATATGCTTGTCTCCTTCATACAAACTGAGATTTTCAATGGAAAATATTTTTACTTTGCATGAACACTTCTTGATGAACAATGTCATTATTTGAATTTGTATGAGTTTTCTTAGACATTATATCATTATGACATATATTGCATTAAATGCTTTGTTGTACTTGACTTCGTCATATCCGTGGTGACTGAAGCATTCATGACATATTTCACTTGATTTCTATTGATATCTATTTACTTGTGTATCTATTTGACCGGTTTAAGTATTCACATAAGTTTTATTCATGTAAAATGACTTGCTCAAAGTGTTGGTTTCATAATAACATCATATTCCTTTCATGTTGAATGTTCAAAAGTCTTGAATATGCACAAATCACTCGAGTGAGCTTAAACAAATTCAATTCTTATTCGAATATCATTATATTTTTTTTCACGAGTCATAAATGATGTATATATGTTATTAGACTTGATAAAAATATTCAATTATGGATAGAACTTGTTTCGACTCTCTCACAAGTTCATTATTTAAGGAATGCTTAAGGAACAACTTCAAGAAGAATTTTTTAAAAACTTGAGTCAACTTCAAATGAAAGTATCTAAGGTTTCGAAACTCCAAATCTAGAATTGTTTAAATCTAGAGTCAAGCCTCGGAAGTTAGATTCTCAATGGAATTAATCTTATGATTAAATTCTAAGTATTGAAGAAGTTATGACCAATGGAGTAATGCACTATCAGATTGAATTTCTACAAAATCTACAATTAGGATGGATCAACTTCAAATGCAATTATCTTTGTCTTCACAAGTCTAAATGCATAATTTATTGAGCCTATATTGTATATCCAGAAGTATAATTTCCAACATTGCAAACTTCGTGTAAAAATTCTAAGTAACGAAGAAGTTGTGGCCATTTTACTAAAATATGTTCTATTAGCCAAAAAAAAGTTTAGTTGATCAATGTTTGGTAAAACATCGATCGAATTTTTGAGCAGCCTCTGAAATTAAAGGAGCATTGGTCGAATTTAAAGTTTGGTCGATCAAAGTGTAAACAAAAGTTTAAATTTTTCAATCCTGACGCTCCAAATCTTGATCCAACGGTTCCGATTGAATT
>BRYE01000019.1:770000-772500 GCA_030159115.1 Actinidia arguta var. hypoleuca
AAGCAGAAAAGGATGAGGAAAATAAGGGAAATGACAGCAATGCCGACCTTGGCGACTCTTCAGAAACTGACTCCGATGCCACTCCTCTCATATCTCGCACTTCAAGACGAAGATATAGTACACGCAACTGGGAACTGAGGTCGAAGTTCAAGAACACCGCAGAAACGGCTCTTGAATTGTCACCTTCACCCTCTCCGTCACCATCCACTCCAGTTCATAATCTCCCCTTCTCCATAAATGTCAATTTTTTTTTGGACAAATGTACTTTGAACTATTGGATGCATGACTTGTGTTTTGTAATATCATATGCATGACTTGTGCTTTGAACAATGGATATGCTGTGGTTTATGGTTTATGGTATGATTTGAACTGTGGCTTATAATTTATGGTATGATATTGGTATGATTTGAACTGTGGTTTATAATTAATAGTATGATATTGGTATAATTTGAACTATGGTTTATGGCTTATGGAAAGGAAAGGCTCCCATGCTTTTGTGAATTATGTTGGACATAAATTCAATGTATGGGCTTCTATGATCTGAGTATATATGCATGATTGATTTGTAAGGTATTACCTATTAGCATCATGTAAAGTAGTTATAATTTGTCCATTACCTATTAGCTGTGGTAGGCCACCCTTTTTGATGAATTGACAAAAAGGGTGAGAATGGTATTACAAAAGAAAAGGGGAGCAATACGTAGTATATTGAAATATTGAAATTGCAATACGTTATGGTATATTTAAACATTTATATTGAGATAAGTTTTGTCATCATCAAAAAGGGCGAGATTATTGAATCAAGCCTCGATTTCGATAATAACAAAAAAGTTTATTAGTAGTTAATATATTTACTAAGTGTGCAACACCTAAGCATTGCGTCCCATAACTCAATTAATCAAAGGAAGTTCCATAAACACTTTCTAAAAGAAAGTGTCGACACCTTATTCTGTGGTGTCGACACCTTTGAGCCCAGAAGCTATAATGATAAATCCGTTGAAAGTCTCAAATAACTCATCAATCTTAAATGGATAAAAGTAAACAAAGACCATATGAATCCATGGAAAAAATATCGTGAAGGAAGAAAGTTGACTCAACGATTAAATTATCAAAAAGATGATAGAACGCATTCTGGAAAGATGTGTCGACACCCAGTACAGAAGTGTCGACACCAATTATCAGTAACCAAAAATCAAAACTCTGAAGGAAGAAGTGTCGACACCAAGTATCGACACCAAATGTCAGTAGCCATCTTCAGAAGACTTTTAAAGACAAAGTGTCGACACCAGTATCGATACCAAATGTCAGTAGTCAACTTCAGAAGTTTTTGAGGGAACAAGTGTCGACACCAATATCAACACCTAATATTAGTAGCTAAACTCAGAACTCTGAAGAAGGGAAGTGTCGACACCAATATCAGCACCTAATATCAGTAGTTGAAATTAGAACTCTGAAGAAGGGAAGTGTCGACACCAACATCAGCACCAAATGTCAATAGCTGAAATCAAAAATCTGAAGAAGGGAAGTGTCGACACCAACATCAGCACCAAATGACGGTGGATAAATTCAAGAATTTGAAAACAGATAGTGTCAACACCAATGTCAGCACCAAAAGTTAGTAGCCAAAGAAAGATTTTCTGAAGAAGAAGTGTCGACACCTAGATTAGCTCCTAGAGATAGTTTTAAGCTAAGAACTGAAGGCTTAAAGTGTCGACAC
The DNA here is from genome assembly GCA_030159115.1 of Actinidia arguta var. hypoleuca. Lineage (NCBI taxonomy): Eukaryota > Viridiplantae > Streptophyta > Magnoliopsida > Ericales > Actinidiaceae > Actinidia > Actinidia arguta. The sequence goes on from BRYE01000019.1 coordinate 771,718, forward strand.
CATGAAACAATGTGTCGACACATGGAAAGTGTCGACACCATTAGGAAGTGTCAACACCCAACGGGAAGATTTTCAAACGCAGAATTGTCTGGTACAGCATTAAAGGCTTCCCAACTACCACCAACGGTACACTATTCATTCAAGCTATTAAATACAAGTCTCTAAGGGCATTTACTACACAAGGAAATGATCCTAAGCAAATTGATTGATCATCAAACAAGCTTCAAAGTCAAGAGTCATTGAACATCCTCTTTGTCTCCTTGTGTTAGTATTGATTGTGAGATTCCACTCATATCTACTCTATTGAGAGAGTTATTGTTCATCTTGAAACATCCTCCTCTTTCCATCCTTGTAAGTTTTGAGTGTGACTTGGACAAAATCACTTGGTGAGAGTTTTTGAGTGTTTCTCTTGTAGAAAGCCAAACATTTAAGAGTTTGAGTGTTTCCTCTTGTAAGTAAAACACTAAAAAATTTAAGTGGAGCTTGGACAAAACTACTTGGTGTAAAATTGAGTTGGGCAGTTGAATAACCAACCCCCACATTGTAGTTGTGGATTACAAATAGTGGAAGAATATCTTGCGGAGGTCTTGGGAGGACGTAGATCACGGGTTGTGATCGAACCTCGATAAATCTTGGTGTGCTCTCTCCTCTTATTATCTTTGCTTTATTTTTGCATTTCTCATATTAAACTCATTATAGCATTTGCGTACATATTCAATAGAATTACGTAATTAATAATAAATCATAAATTAAGTTTGAAAAATCCAATTCACCCCCCTCTTG
>BRYE01000019.1:785000-787500 GCA_030159115.1 Actinidia arguta var. hypoleuca
AGGTACATTTCGGGGAGGGGTGAACTTCTCTGGAGCATCCATTCCTTCAATCTCTTATGTGAATAGGAGTCTGGTATCTCTGGATTTATTCTCTTAGTGAGGACTTGGCAGTCCTAGTTGATGATCTCTCTGGGATGATTCTTTTTGCGGCCAATGCAATCTTGGCAAGCATTTTTGCTCGTAAATTCCCATCTTCTCAGTTTCGCTTGGCATTGAGGGTCTGACGAAGATCCAAGCTGAAGTGAGTTTGGCTTAGTGGTATCTTTTGCCTACCTGTAACAACACTTTTTCTATCACTTCTGTCTTTTGCCTTAGTGTAGGATTCGACTTGTTTTTTCTTCTTACTGCCCCGAGGTGGGTTTTCTCGTTTTTTTGACATCTCCTCAGACGGCCCTGTACCAGCCCCCTGGGTTGGTAGATCAGGTTATTGGCCATTATAACCTTCTGTAGTTTTTTTATGTGAGATTGTAGGATTATAGTTGAATCTCTTCTGTGATTTTCCCTTTAGGGGAGCAACCGACTTGACCTTTACCCAGAGGAGCCCTTGATCATCCTTTGAGCATCAACCAGTAGTTTATTTCCCTTTCAGGTTTCATGACTGCTTCTGCTGCTAGTGGTACTTTTTGATTGCATTAGAGATGTGTTTTGCAAATGTCTATAGTCGATTTTTCTTAAACGGTGCAATTATGCGGGGTGAGTAATAGAATTGGAAGAGAGAAAATTGAAGATAGACACTTGCGATGGCTAACTAGTGGTTGACGGTGGTTATAGGCATGCTGGACCGAGCTGAAAGATAAGAACAATGAGAAAAGGCCGCCAGAGCTATCCCACCACGACTCTCCTATGGTCAAGTTAGATGACCGGAGAAAACAAGTGTGTATATATATATATATAGAGAGAGAGTTTAAGGCTTTAGATAGTTAGAGTTGCGTACCTTTGAATTAATAAGGCTTGGCCTTATATAACATAGTTCGGTGCTTGTCTGGACGCGTCAATTGTTGTGTTAGTGAGTAGACAACTAACCTAGCCATGCTCCTAAGGCATGGTTGACATCTAGTCCATCATGTAGCAAGCGTCTCGATCCAGGTGTGGGGGCAGAGGAAAGCTCATCGTGCAAGTCACTTTCTATTCCCTGATGTGCCTTGGGATCGCCGCTGATCGTTGCTTCCCTACCGAGCTCTGGCTCAGAGCCCCGCTGAGCTTGCTATAAAGCGACATCCTGACGGCAGTGTGTGCCCTAACTCTATTAGAGTTGGTACTTAATATTTATCCCCTTACATTTGTCTACTTTAAAAAGTTAAAAGACAAAAATACTGTACACGTTATTCAAATGAACTCCTTTGTTTTATGTGTTTATAAGGCTAAGTTACCAAAAAAAGCCTGCTATATATATTTTGTGATTTACTTTGAAAAAACTAATTACATACAAGAAATATTTTTGTAACTTTACCCAATAAAAATAAAAAATATATATATTTGAAAAAAAGTTAATTGCTAAAACTATTACCTTACAAAAGATGTTTATTTTTCACAATTCTACACAAAAATTACTGCCTCTGTTCCTTTTTTTTTTTTTTAATCTTTTCCTTTTATACTTAAAATGAAGGGGAAGCTTCTCTTTCTCCATTTTGGAACCATGGGCTCATCAGAGCTTCACGTCAATGATCCAAATTATTTATTTTGTTGGTCAGTTTACATAAATTATCCACGAAAAAATCTAAATTAATCCATTGGTTATAGTACCATGATTTCAACGCATTTGTCTTAAAAAAAATTAATGATCTATTTTTAAAATCATATTTATAGTTTATTTTATAAAAATAAAAACACGATAAAATCATGTAGCAACAATCATCGAATCAATCTGATTTTTTTTAAAGAATCTACACATAGGGATCCACGTAATGAGTGGTTTGGTCATTAACGTATTAATGTGGGACCCATGGAAAGCCAACGAGCCCAAACGGAACTAATTCAATCCATTTAGCTTTAAACTGAATCGTTTGAAGAAAAATTGAATCGAATTGTATGGTCTGATAGATTCGTATGGTTTCATAGTTGCATTGATTTTTTTTACTTTTCGATTCTTTTACAAAAGACAAACTAAAAAAAAAAGTAAATTATTTTTATGAAAATATAAAAAATATTGCTAAAGAAAATTCATTCAAATGTATATTTTGGAATTTTAACAATCGAATCTATATTCGGATGATACACAATCTAGTTAGTGGATTTTCACATGTGAATACATAATCAAATGTGAACACCTCTAGAATTTTAATAATCAATTATGCATTCAAATATTATATTGATTTTTGAGTTTAAGGGTAAAATGGTCAATTGCCCTTTTAAGTCTTATCGAAATCCGTTACAACAAACATGGGATAGGATTGGATTAGTTTGTCCATTAATCTACAAACATGGGATAGGATTGGATAAGTTTGTCCATTAATCTAATCCTATGCACACACCAACATAGGATTGTTAAGATTGCAAAGGT
>BRYE01000019.1:797500-807500 GCA_030159115.1 Actinidia arguta var. hypoleuca
ATATGCAGAAGATCTAATATACATGATGACATGCCTAATTTTTTGAATTTTGTCTTCAAACATTTTTAATCCATCTTTAATAATTAAATTCATAATATGGCAAACATAACTGACATGAAATAAATTGTTGCTTATAGAGATTTTAACTGTCAATTAAATAGTTCAATAGTAGCGGTGTTATTGATTGAATTATCAAAAGTAATGCTGAAAATATTATTTTGAATACCTTATTCCTGTAAAACATTCATAATATATAAAAAAATACTTTAATAGTATGTGGGAATTCAATAGTCCGAAAACCAAGAATTTTTTTTTGTAGATTTGAAGTGGAATTAATGTAATGTGTAGTCAGAACATAATAATAGAATTGGTTTCTACTTTTTCACATATCAGAAGTGCATAAGATAGTAAATTTGTGTGCACGTACTTTATTAGTTTATTCATTTTTTTAATTTTTAAAAAACTTTGAAGCAATCTCTTTTAATAGTAGTCTTGGAGATTGACCGAAGTTGAGGATTGACATAATTTGGTTGAAAACGCTCATTTCTTGGATCACCTCTGAATATAAAATGATGTTCCTCAATGGCCATATAAATTACCAAATCTTTCTCATTCTAATATTTGAATAAGAGAAATTACCTATCCCCCCACCTTCAGGTAAATTTATTTGTGATTGTGATGAACCTATATTTATAGCATTTTTAGAAAGGCACTTGTTAGTATGCCTCCTTTAGTGGCTTGTATAATTTGCAGAACCAGTGAAAAGACGTTCGCGATAATTACAAAGAGTTTTAATAACTTTTTTTATGTTGTTTAGTGACCTCAACTCGTCGAAAATGTTGCCAAACTATTGATCTTACTCTCTTACGTGTCCTACTGATGCTACTAGATGGGCCCACTATGCCAGTGAAGGGGCCGATTAGATTATTTAAGGCCATTTTGGATACAAGATCATCACCCTTCGACCTTAAACTCATCGTATTTAGTCTTTTCCAAAAATTTTAAATTGTAATCACAAGTATTCATTTTTTTAAAAAACGTAAAATTTTGATACTAAAATATTAACGATACAATAAAATAAAATTCAATACTAAAATACCTCAAGTTCGAAGCCTTTGAAATGTCAGGATTCAACACTTTCGTAACACTTTTGCAACACTTGAGAAATTTTGAGCAATCGAGTAATTAAGATTTTCTTCAACACTTTCAAAAAATAAAAATATTTTTGAGATTTGTAGAATATTGAGAACGAGAGGTAAGTATAGAATTTTTTGCGGGCTTATTTGACCAAAATACCTTAAAAACTAGCCGTTTATAGTTGTTGGGGAGGGATATTTTGGTCATTTATAACCCATTTATCATTTTATCCCCAAAACTAACCATTATATAACTGTTGGGGGATAAAAATTTTAAAAAGTTAAAATAAGTCATTATGGCTGAAAGTGCACAGGTATACGACACATGGCGAGGGGATGGGGAATGGGTGGTCCAGGCTGGGTTTCCAGGCAATCCGGGCTGGGCTTTAGGCTGGAATGGGTCGAGCTGGGCTTTGTGGGGGGTGTCCAACTTATGTCTGATTGGAAGTGGCCTACGATCTGGGCACAAGCCCAGACAGTTTGGTCTAGCCCAACTCATGCTCATTCCCGGCTAGATGTCAGGAGAGCTCATAAAGTTTTTCCTAATTTGCACCACTAGGCATAGTAGCCCTAAACTTAAAAGCCCATCTTGGGATTGTTATTTTCGCCTATTAAAATTGACCTTGCTCATGTTTCAAATTCATTTATTTATACGGGAAAGTGATAGACCGGTTTGTTTTTTTACACTTAGTCACCATTAAATTTAGTGGTAAAGACTACTGGTTAGCTTATGTTCTGGTGTAGTTTTACTTCAATATCATCATTGTTACCCAAAAGGTAAACTATGAGGGGGTGAAATAGGTTTGCACTAAAAATGATCAATTAAAATAATGATTCTCAAATTAAAATGTATGCACTCAATATAATCAATATGCAATGTAATGAGAGTAGGGGAAGAGAGAGTACAAACAGATTGATAGTGGTTCGGCCAAATGTTGCCTACATTCACTCTTTAAGACCTTGAGAATTCCACTATCTTTCACAACCTTTTAAGTGCTTGTAAACCTTTATAATGCTTCAATAAGCTATCACACTAGAACTCCTTTAGTCTTCACGAGAATGGCCCTTTCTTGGATTACAATAATGAATCACTCAAAGTGATTCTCTTAAGTGAGTAAGTAGTGACAATAAATGCTAACAATAACTCTAGTTTGATGGATGCATACGATGTAAGATCTCTAGAGTGATTTCTCTCTTTCTGTTGTGACAAATTTAGCTTGAGAGAAGGATCAAGAGTTGGAAGACTTAAATGCTCTTGATTACACTTCCAACAACCCCAAGGCTTGTATTTATAGCCCCATTTGGAATTATGTCCGTTTGGAGCAGTGAACAAATCTAGAAATCAGCATATTAACATTTAGCAAGTTAAATATAGACAAAATATATTTTAGCGTGGTAGAACTCAATATGATAGATCTCATATTCATGCATATCATGGAACTCAACATGTTAGACCTCAAAGTAGCATGTTTCAGTATGTTAGACATCAAAATAGAATGCCATTTCAGCATAATAGTAGAAAGTATTTTGCACAACACATTAGTATTCATCAACATAAAAATAATCATACTTCATATAAGTATCAAAAACTTTTTCATAGACCCTATACAAAAAATAGATGTTATAAGTATGTTTTGTACTTTTCATATTGTAGTCACGAGCGATACAATGCACAACATTGTTTTAAGAAAGAATTAATTAGAAAAATATGGACTTGGGTTGAAAAATTAGCTAACCAAACTGGACCCAAGTAGATTGGGGACCAAAAGATCAAGTTTTTTATTTGGCTTTGTGTAGGTATGCTTGAAGTCTATATTCAAATCCAATAGATGGTATTTTTATAGTGCTTGTTCAAGGCACATGAGTGTTGATACCTCAAAGTTCACAAGTGTTACACCAAGGAATGGAGGGTATGTGACTTTTGATGATAATAAAAAAGGTAAAATTATTAGATATGGCACCATAGTTAGCCAACTTTGTGATAAGGGTTATAAAGTTATCTTTGATAAAGATCAATGTTTAGTTAAATCTAATGAGCATGAAAAAACTGTAACGCCCCGCAATCCGGTCTATGCGGATCGACGGTTCATCACCGGCCGGCGGCTTGCCGCCAAGGCCTACTTATCTTTAACTTGTGCATACTCATTCAAATTGGTATAATTTTTTTTTTCTTTTTCTTTTCTCGGAAGCGTCATAATACTGAAAATAATAAAGTAGAGTGTGCACACTGTATACAGAGCTGTGCCTAAGTTTTAAACTTTCTACATACATCATTACATAATATAGGGTCTAGCCCTTACAAAACAACATAAGGCCATTGGCCACAAAACTAAGGTCTACTTGCTATCTTCTTCTTACTGCTCCTCAGATTGGTCTCCTGAAAAGGTTTTCAAAAACGTAAGCTAAAAGCTTAGTGAATAACAACAGATGCATGAACATAAAATACCATGGATTAATTCATAACATACTTATATCATTTACTTAAACATGTGAGCATACATATCTTTTCTGAAAACATAACTTTCTTAAACTTGAAGCTCACAGAATCTTGGCATACTTGCTTTTGTACTCGTACATATCATATACTGAAACTATGACAACTCGGCTGAACTGGATGACCATATAGGTCGGGTGGCTCTTTTGGCCAGAGATATCTCACTGTGTAGATGGAACTTATTTAATGTCCCCCATCTACCTTAGGACCTTAGGCTAGATTAAAGTCCCACCACGGGGGACCCCGAGTGTCACTATACTTGCTTATCTTGAACATAATTAGCTTTTCTTGTAAATCATGCATCCATGGATTTCAATACATAGCATAGTAACATTGAATACTTTGAAAGGCATGGCATTCATATTTAGAACATAATCATTGATGCATTGAAAGCATGGAAAAATGGTTACATATAACATAATACGTATTGAAAACACTTTTGAAGATACATAGGTTTTGTCCATGGCATCGTGTTACTCACCTTGGTTTCCTTGGCTAAGTGCTACACTTGGCGTTCCTACACATATATGACATACGATACAAAATGTCAATACTATGATCGAAAAGGTTTAAAACTAATATAACAACTCTCGACTTGACTAAAGGTATCCCCGCTCAAGGATAACCTACGCCCTAGGGCGACACTCCTAGGAATAGGTTTAAGGATCCTAGGTTGACTATTAATGGCCAAAGGCAACACTTGTCTATAGTTCCTTCATCGCATCCCAAATAAAGAAGTTATGCTCAATTGAATAAGAACTAATTTCTAAAGAAAATTGTGTTGTTGGTAAAAGCTTAGGTCGACTTTAAACTTCAATATCTCATAATATAGATGCAATTAAATTGTAAACTTTATATGGTTAGAAAGGTCTACGAGTCTATTTTCCAACGCTTCAAACGGTGTTTCAATCCGAATTTTCTAGAGAAAGTTATGCCCGTTTTACAAAACAGTGTCTGGGCTGAAAATGGTCTGGCGTTCGAACGTGGCGTTCGAACGTCAGGCGTTCCAATGTGGCGTTCCAACGCCTAGGCAAAAACGAAAATCCTAACTCTGGACGTTCCAACGTGGCATTCCAACGCCTGGTCGTTCCAACGCCTAGGCAAAAATGAAAATCCTAACTCTGGACGTTCCAACGTGGCGTTCCAACGCCTGGGCAAAAATGAAAATCCTAACTCTGGACGTTCCAACGTGGCGTTCCAACGCCTGGGCGTTCCAACGTGGCGTTCCAACGCCAGTCGCGCGCAGCAGCAGAATTGGCACGAAACTTGTCAAAAATCTATCCAATCTTAATCCAAACTTCACCAAAGTTTTTATGGCTCAACTACACACTCAAGAGACAACAATAACTCAAACTCAAGCCTCAAAACTAACCCTAGCATGGTAGATCTAAGGTTAAAGTTTCAAAAACCCTAACATTTAGAAATTTGGGATTTTTGTTTCTAGCATTCAATTTCTTTGAATTGAGCTTCAATATGCTTCAATTGGGACTTAAGGGAGTCCTCTAAACTCAACATTGGGCTTACCTAAAGGTATCTAAGGTATAACCCAATTTCTTCAACTTATACATATACATAAAAATAGATTTTTCTTACCTTCTCAAGCTTGGTAGAGCTTTCAATGGCTTCCTTAGGCTTGGAATTTGAACTCTCTCTCTCCAAGATTCTTCTTCTCTTCCTTTCTTCTTCTTCCTTTCTTTCTTCTTCTCTCTCTCTCTCTCTCTCCGAATTTTTGTGTGTGTGTGTGTTTGGCTTGGTGTTTTGAAAGAAACACATGGGATTCAATCCCATGTGCCCACCTCCACCCTTTTCTTGTTACAACCTTCCTCCTAATTGGTCATTTAATCTATTTTGGTCACTTTTGACCACTTTGACCATAAAATACTTACAATTAGGTCCTAATAGGATTAAATTTTACATTAAGGCATGAATAAAAGAAATTTATGGGTTCGGGGTATTACAAAAACTTTATTTGTTGGCACACGGCATAAAAATGATTACACCATAGACTTGGATGAAATTATTGATTTGAAGTGTTTATCTTCTATAACTAATTTTGACACTTTATGGCATAGAAGATTAGCTCACGTTAATGTAGATATTTTATCTAAGTTTTCTAGAAAAAAATCTTGTGAATGGTTTACCTAATGTTAAATTTGAACAAAGTAAAATTTGTAAAGTTTGTCAATAAGGAAAGCAAACTAGGAGTTCTTTCAAATCTACAAACTTAGTTAGTACAACTAGGCCACTTCAACTATTACACTTAGATCTCTTTGGACCAACTAGGACACTCAGCCTTTGGGGAAAATAATTTTTTTTTGGTAGTTATAGATGACTTCTCTAGGTTTACTTGGGTGTTCTTTCTAGGTAGAAATAGTGAGGCTGCACATGCTTTCTTTAGGTTTGCCAAAAAGATTCAAAATGGGAAAGGATATCACATAACTAAGATTACAAATGATCATGGTGGTGAGTTTGAAAATGAGTGGTTTGAAGATCTTTGTGGAGATCAGGGAATATAACATAACTTTTTAGCACCTAGGATGTCTCAGCAAAATGGTGTTGTGGAGAGGAAAAATAGGATTCTTCAAGAGATTACTAGAACCTTGCTTTGTGAGAGTAATCTCCCTAGATACTTTTGGGTTGAAGTTGTCAACATAGCTAGCTACATCACCAATAGGACTTTGATTAGATCTATCCTACTTAAGAAAACTTCTTATGAACTTTGCAAAGGAAGCTTAACATAGCTTATTTTAGAGTTTTTGGATGCAAGTTCTTCATTTTGAACAATAAGGAAAATCTAAGAAAGTTTGATACAAAATCTGATGAAGGAATTTTTATTGGGTATTCAGCCACTAGAAAGTCCTTTAAAGTGTTCAATAAGAGAACTTTAGTGGTTAAGGAATTAGTCCATGTTATGTTTGATGAATCACCATTAGAACATGTTAGAGATGAAGTTGAAGAATTTGAAATTTTGGAGTTGAAAAGAAATGGTTCAAAATCTGTGTTGTTGTAGTTAGAAAATCAGCATATTGAAGAAAGGATTAGTTCTGAGGATTTAAATGACAATAAGAATTTTCCTAATGAGTGCAAGTTCTTTATACATCATCCTAAAGACCAGATCATATGGGGAACCATCTGAGAGGGCTAGGACCCAATCTGACCTAAAAAACTTGGCTAGTCATCTTTCCTTTTTATCTCAAATAAAATCTAAAAATTTCAAGGAGGCTAAACTTGATGAGTTTAAAATTTCAGCAATGCAAGAAGACCTAAGCACAATCATTATAAACAAAGCTAGATTAGTTGTCCAAGGTTATGATCAAGAGGAAGGAGTAGATTTTGAAGAGACTTACTCACCTATGGCAAGGCTTAAATCCAATTAGAATGTTGTTAGCCTTTCCTTGCTTTAAAGGGTTTTAAATTATACCAAATAGATGTCAAAAGTGCATTTATAAATGGTTATCATTTAGAAGAGGTTTTTGTTGAACAACTACCTACTTTTGAAGATTTTACTTATCCAAATCATGTATTCAGACTTAAGAAAGCTTTATATGGATTTAAGCAAGCCCTTAGGGCTTAGTATGGGAGGTTAAGTAACTTCCTAATCAACAAAGGGACTTGGGATAGCACACTCTTTATAAAGTCTAGAATTAACAATTTGTTGTTGATTCAAGTGTATGTTGATGACATCATTTTTGGATCTACTAATGAGGAACTTTATTTGAAATTCTCTGAATGTATGAAGGGAGAGTTTGAGATGAGTTTGAAGAGGGAATTAACTTACTTTTGGGGGCTGCAATTCAAGCAAACCAAAGGAGGTATATTTTTCAACCAAAGTAAGTACACTAAAGAGATTCTTAATAAGTTTTAAATGGATCTTTCTAAGACTATAAAGACACCTTTTTAATTCTACTCTGAAGTTAGGCAAAGATGAGGGTGGGGAACCCTTTGATGAGAGGTCGTGTAGAGGCATGATAAATTATTTATTGTACCTCACAACAAGCAGACTAGACATCTTGTTTAGTGTGTGTGTTTGTGTAAGGTTTCAGTCAAGCCCAAGAGCCTCACATGCTTCAGCAGTTAGGAGAATTATAAGATACTTGAAGGAAATTCAAGACTTGGGAATTTGGTACTCAAGAGAGTCAAATTTCAGCCTTGCTAGGTTTGTGATGCTGATTTTGCTGGTTGTAAGGTGGAAAGAAAAAGCACAAGTGTAACTTGTCAATTTTTAGGATCTTCCTTAGTCTCTTAATTTAGCAAAAAACAAAGTTTGGTGGCCTTATCAACAACAGAAGCAGAGTATATAGCAGCTGGTAGCTATTGTGCACAACTTTTTTGGATGAAGCAGCTGCTAGTAGACTTTGAGGTTCATTGCAAATTTGTAACTATTTATTGTGACAACACCACAAGTGCCATTAGCCTCACAAAGACACCTGTGCAACATGCTAAAACAAAACATATAGATGTTAGACATCACTTTATTAGAGATCAGTCTTAAAAATAGATATTTGTTTAGAGTTTATAGGCACTGAACATTAACTAGATGATATCTTTACTAATTTTTGCAAAATCTGATTTGCTAGCATTTATGTCAACAAAACACTTTAAAATTTGTCAACAATCAATCTACACTTTTGTATCTTTCTAATATCTATTCATACTAATTATTTCCTTGTGCCAAAGGGCGAGATGAAATGGTAAGGTATAAAAAATTTGAAGAAGGAATGTTAAGGTATAGAGGGATTAATCTATTTTCTATTGTGTAATCACATGTTGAGGGGGAGCTTTGCTTTCATATTTTAACATTGATTAAATGGAAAGAAAACTCATTCAATAGGTTAATGAATTCTACGTTGCACTCTTGCTATTGCATGCTTAATCGGCAATTATGTATATCTGTAGTATTGTTTCTTGTGTTTATTAGAAATTTTAATTGAGAAAATATTTTCTAAAAATTTTACCTTTTTGATGTTGTCAAAAAGGGGGAGAAAAATGAGGTAATGAAAATGTTTTAAATGAACCTTTAAAGGTTATTTTCATTAATATTTTGTCATCATCAAAAAGGGGAGAATGTTAATTTGAGGTTTAATCAAAGTGTTTATTCAAATCCTTTGATGTGTTCTTGCTTTGATATTAACAAAAAATATGTTTTGATGAAAATAAAATTAGGTTAATCTTTATTCATAATATGTGCATAATTGCTTTTCATGTTTGAGTGCTTTAGTCAAAAAACTTAAGTTGTTTTCAATATTTGGTTGAAGATTACTTGGAGTTAGTCTCAGTATTTTAGGAATAGCTTTTTCTACATAACTCTAAACGTATTGATTATTTTTTCATTAGAAATATAGAACAAACATATACATCTATTATGTTTTAAGAAAATTCTAATTTATTTATACTTAAGGATTTATTGGTGATTTTTTCCTTCTCTGGATCTTAAAAAGTTGTGAATTTTTTTTTAAATACGAAAATTCCAACTCTCTGGATCTTGTGTCTATTCTTTTAGCCATAACTTTTTCTATTGGAAAGAAAACTCATAGTTCTACATGTTTACTGAATTAATGGAAACTAAATTTGTTTGTCTTCAAGGACCTATTTGTTTTTTTTTGCTCTCTATTTCTCTTTGATTTGAATTTTGCTTGATGCTACTTTTAAGGCCAGTTTTTATTGCTTCGAATTTATTATCTGAAAATATATTTTCCCTCCTTTGTGTATTTTTTAATACTTTGTTTTGACTTTTATCTGAATGTAGAAATGTCATTTGTATACTTTTATCTACACCTTTTTTAGAATGGATAAAAAAGGTTGTTACACCCTTTATAGAATGTTTCAGCTATCACTTTTTTATTTTTACATACAAATTTCTATATTTTGATATATACATAGCTGGAAGAATAGCCCTACACTCTATCACAGCTGGACAAACACAAAAAGACAGTATTAGCCATGGTGCTCAAGGGGTTCCCTATATATACCATAAGTTGTCCTTGAATAGAGCATCCTGATTTTTGAAAGCATTAGAAATCTGATGAGATTTTGTTGTGTATTTTTGCCAAGTATTCTTGCTGAGAGCTCTTGGTTTGTCATTTGTAAAATTCTTAGAATCTAAGATTATTTAGAAGCCTTTTATCCAACATTGAGAGATTTTGTTTGTTTTATCCAACATTAGTGTTGATTTAGTTTCAGGTCTTGCATCATTCTTTACTATTTGTATAAGTCTCTTTTAAGTTTTCATCACTTTACTAAGTATATGAGTAGGGACTAAAGTCTTGTATATATAGACTTGTGGTTTGTAAGGAGACTTATGTCCTCATTGTAAAAGGCTATTGGTTGCCTATTGCAGAAAACCAACTTAATGGAGAGAAACTCCCAAGTA
>BRYE01000019.1:812500-815000 GCA_030159115.1 Actinidia arguta var. hypoleuca
GTTGCAACCACTCGGCATAAACGTAGTAACCATTTAGGTCACGCAATCGTAGTAACCATATAGGTCACGCACGGGCTCTTTAGGCCAGGGATATCTCCCATCGTAGATAGTTTATTTCACATCCCCTATTGTAGGACTATCGGACTAGATTAAGGTTCTTCCATGAGAAGACCCCGAGTTGGTGCTGTGCATTAAAAATCCTTTACTTCTCATGTAAAAGCATCTATCTATAGATTTTTGATTCATAATATACTAGAATTAGCATGCATTTAAAAGACATGATTTTTATAACAAAATATATTCATTTATGCATTAGAACACATGAAAAATATTGCATGTAAAGTGGTTCGCATTGAAAATATATAGATTTTGTTCATAGCATTATGTTACCTCGATTTCTGTGAGTAGGTGTTAAGCAAAGTGTTCCTACATGCAAATAACATAATGTATGCAGATATTAAGAATAAAATAATCAAAACTGATACGGAACTCTCGACTCGACCCAAGGTACACTCATTTTAGGATAAGCTACGCCCTAGGTCGACATCATTAGGAATAAGTCCGAGGGTCCCAAGCTGACCATTCATCATAACACCTCACTCTCATGATGGAAAGACAATTCTCTAGGTCAAAATCTCATGAAAACGGACCTAAAGTCTCCAAATAGTTAGGTCAAGGAGTCAAATATACCTTGGACAAAAATAAAATATCCTAAAAGAAAAAGGCCAAATAGTCTAAAAATTAGGGTGGCATTCGAATGTTGGAATAGGGCATTCGAACACTAGGCTATGACCGTTCGAACGTCAGACATATGCAGCAGCAGAAATGGTCATTAAAATTCATTAAAACTTTTTCAAACACAACCAAACCTTCCCACTCTTCAAAAGGTCTAAAGATTGACCCATTAGGGTGACAATAACTCAAAATGAAGGAGAAAGAACCATTAAAACCAAAGAGATCTTAAATTTAAAATTAAAAATCCTAAAATGTGATAAATTGGGGTTTTTTAAACCTTACACTCAAATCTACCTTTATCAGCTTACAAGCTCTCAAATCCACCCATTGGGACTTAAAAAGGTCTCTAATACCACTATATACATATGTACATACCTAAACATACAAGGATTGAGAGTTTTCACCTCTTTCCCAAGCTTCCTCAAGCTTCAACAATGGCTTCTCCTAGCTTAGGTTGAGCTCTCCAAGCTCTCTCTTTTTCTCTCTCCTCTCCTTCTTCCTCTCATTTTTTCTTCTCTTTCTTCTCTTCTCTCTCTCTACGTGTGTGTGTGTGTGTGTGTGGTGTGTAGTGTGTAGTGTATGCGTGTAAGTATAAGCTGAGATACACATGGGATAATCCCATGTGTCTTCCTCTATTGTTGATCCTTGTTCTCCCCTTCTTTTCTTTTCTTTTTTTTAAATAGTGACCGTTCGAACGCTCCATTGAGCCATTTGAATGCTAAGAAGAAAAATATTTTGTTTCTTTTGTCTGACATTCGAACGCAGCGTTTGAATGCCCTGAAAAGTCAAAAGTGTCACAGGCTTGAGCGTTCAAACGTCCTTAATAGCGTTCGAACGCCCTTACTAGCATTCGAAAGCCAAGAAGAATTTTTGGCCAGAAACTTAAGTCTAAGATTTTGATGGTGTTCTATCTCTAAATCGATCACTTTGATACCTAAAATAATAATAACCCACATTAACTAGAATACAAGTTATAATTTACATAAATAAAGAAAATTATTGGGTTCGGGGTATTACATCCTTTCCCCCTTAAAAAGTTTGGTCCCAAAACTTGGCGCAAGTCATCATTCAAACAAAAATGGATGGCTTTCCCAGATTTCGTCTTCGCGTTCCCAAATAGACTCCTCCCACGCATGATTCTATCATAAGACTCGCACCAATGGAATGACTTTGTTTCTAAGAATTTGATTGCGGTGATCCAAAATCTTGATCGGTTTTTGGATGTAGCTCAAATCTTCACTCATGACCAAGGGGTAATGGTTAATTACATGCTGGGGGTCGTGAACATACTTCTGTAGCTTCAAAACATGACAGATGTCATAAACGTGTTATAGATCCGGTGGAACAACGATGCGGTAAGCAATAGTTTCAACTCGTTGAAGAACTTCAAACGGTATGATGTATCTTGGTTTCAGTTTCTCCTTTCACCAAATCGATTTATCCTCTTGGAAGGAGATACCTTCAAGAACACATGGTCCCCCTCTTTGAACTCTAAGTCTCACCTCCGAACGTCCGTATAGCTCTTTTGGTAACTCTGGCCAGTTTGAAGTCTTTGTTGAATCACATTGACCTTATCAGTGGTCAGTTGAACAATCTTTGGCCCCAAAATATGTCGTTGTCCAACTTTGGTCCAACAAATGGGAGATCTACATTTCCTTTCATAAAGCGCTTCATAAGGTGCCATTCCGATGCTTGCATGGAAACTATTATTGTAGGTGAACACCACAAGTGGCAAGTGCACTTCCCAATTTCGTTGGAAGTCATG
>BRYE01000019.1:817500-825000 GCA_030159115.1 Actinidia arguta var. hypoleuca
TCAATGAGATGACTTCCAAGTTTTATTACTTGATTGTGCTTGAGATTAATTTTGTTGATCCCAAAAATCTTGATGATTATGAAGGGGAAATTCCCCAAAAACTTAAGGACTTATTAGATCACAAGGAAGAAAGATGTATTATACCTATTATGGAAGAGACTCTTATGATAAAGTTGGGTACCAAGGAGGATCCTCAAATGGTTTAGATTGGTTCCATGTTGTCTTTAGAGGAACAATGACTTTAGTCAATTTGTTAAAAGAATTCAAAGATGTTTTTGTCTTGGTCCTACAAAGACTTTCTTGGAATTGACCAAAAAATCATCCAACAAAGGATCCCCATTGATCCTCAGACCAAGTCAGTCAAATAGAAACTCAGAAGAATCCACCTCGATTGGATTTTCAAAATCAAGGAGAAAGTGACCAAACAAATTAATTCAATTTCCTTATGGTGATAGAGTACCCCACGTGGGTAGCTAACATAATCCCCATCCCGAAAAAGGATGGCAGGATTAGAGTATGTGTTGACTTTAGGGATTTGAATAATACTAGTCCCAAAGATGATTTTCCACTGCCACACAGACATGTTAGTTGACAACACCATTGTCACACATTGCACTCATTCATGGATGGCTTCTTAGGATATAATCCAATTCTGATGGCACCAGAATACAAGGAAAAAACTACTTTCACTAAGCCATGGGGAACTTATTATTATCGAGTTATGCCATTTGGATTAAAGAATGCTGAGGCTACCTATCAGCGGAGTACTACTACTCTGTTGCATGACATGATTCACAAAGAAGTTGAGGTCTACGTGAATGACATGATAGTGAAGTCCAAAGATAGGGAAGGGCACGCCAGGAAATTGAAGAAGTTCTTCAAGAGGATCAGAAAGTACAAACTCTGTGAAGAATGTACATTTGGGGTAACTGTCCAAAAAAAGCTAGGGACTATTTAGCATAGAATTAAGGTCAACCCATCAAAGATCAAAGCAATTCTAGAAATTTTACCACCAAAGGAGGGAAAGGAGATCAAAAGCTTTCTCAAGAAGATACAATTCATCAATCGATTCATTGCCAAACTCACTTTCACTTGCGATCCCATGTTCAAGTTATTGAAAAAATGGGTCAAATTTTAGTGGGACAACAAGTGTCGAAATATCTACAGAGTTCACCATACTTTCCCTATAAAATTGGGGAAAGTATGGTGGCCTTTATATCTTTCTATCATCGATACTACTATTGGTTGCATGTTAGCAGAAGAAAGGGAGGACATCTTTGAGAAAGCCATTTATGTCACACACCTAACCTAATTATACATAATTAATGCTAGTTAGATAGGATGTGATCGCACAGGTTACCATGCTTGCAAATGACTCCTGTATCCACCACATTACACAATTGCATAAAGATTACAATATTAAACATTCACTGGAAATTAAAATCATACACCATAATATAAATATATATATATATATATATATGTATACATACTCTCTTTAAAACATAAAATATTTATACAACCAATGCAAAACTAGACAAAACTGCATAAAGGCAAGAACTATCCCAAGTTCTGCCAACGACAAGCATAAAAGTCACAACGTTTAGGACCACAACCAAAGTGAACCAGACAGCTATCCATATCTCCTCACCTGTCAAAACAATATGTGTGGGTGAGCTAATAGTCAACATGCTCACAATAGATAATCAAACTCATAAGAAATGAAATAGGAACACCATCCATCATAAATATGTTGAAATGAAGTATAATAATGCAATGATGCATCACCCACATGTGCGCGTAAATTTAGATAACATTGGCCCAATGAGTGATGTCTCGTTATCAAGGATGCCCCACATCGAAACCCTATTAGATCAAGCCCACATCGGTTAATATTTAGGCTAGCCCCACATCGGCATAACCTTTCTCCATGTAAAGCATTGACATACAACATGCAATGCCACCTCATATGTATATCATTATCAACATTATGT
Source organism: Actinidia arguta var. hypoleuca (assembly GCA_030159115.1). Lineage (NCBI taxonomy): Eukaryota > Viridiplantae > Streptophyta > Magnoliopsida > Ericales > Actinidiaceae > Actinidia > Actinidia arguta. Next base: position 819,495 of record BRYE01000019.1, read on the forward strand.
CAAGTAACCTCAAATGTATATTATCATCAACATTATATCAAGTCAATCAATTTAATTCAATATCAATAAGACTATCCGTATATTTCCACCTGTCACTGCACTCACACCTCAATAAGACTACGATTTAGGTTGCCCCGAAGATCCTTCTCTTTCCTTAGTTCTTGTCATTCACAATTTCATCAGTATACGAATACAATGCATAAATTAACAATGATAATGGCATAATATATGCATTGTCCACACACCTCATGCAAAGCTTAAATGAATTGCACTCATACTTACAAAATGCAATACCTCCTCCCAATGCAATGCATCAATGTGATGCAATGCTAAGCCAACATAGTAACCTCTCTCAAGCCCCCACGTAATGCATAAATGTGATGCGTCATAAACCTAGGAATCTCAAGGTTCTGAGAGCAAAATTACCCCAAAAATAGATTGACATTCGAATGCCCCCTATAGTGTTCGAATGCTACCTTCACAAAGTCTGGCATTCGAACACAATGTTCGAATGCCCAGAAGTCTAAAATCATTCAACTTAACCTAGCATTTGAACGGTGCATAGAAGCGTTCGAATGCTACCCTTCATTGGTTGGGCGTTCGAACTCTCTACGCAACGTTCGAATGGTACCCTGGCCTAGTCTAGCATTCGAACATGGCATTCAAATGGCCAGAGATCAATTTTCTCCTTTTTAGTCTTAGCATTTGAACGCTCTGCACAACTTTTGAATGGTAAGAGGTGTCCCAAGTTCAAAAATGGCTTCTCTTCTACTATTCTATCCAACCTCAAATCATCTCAATACAATCCCATATGAGGCCCAATGATGTAAAATGGTATTAAAAGGCTATGAACAAAAAACTAGTAAGTTAAAACACATAAAACATGCATGAATTGGGTCTCCACTTTGGAAACCTAATCTCATTTCACCTTCTTCTCCTTCCTCCATTTTCTATGGCTAAACAACACTCATAACATGCTAAACTATCCAAAATTAACATAAGACATGAAACTCACCTTGATTGATGGAACCAAGATGCAAATAAGGTCTCCCCTTTCAATTCTATCCTTTTTCCCTTTCTTTGTTCTTCTTTTATTTCTCTCTTCTCTCTCACACATGAAAGCTTCAAGCACCTCTTTTCTCTCTCTACTCTCTTGACATAGTAGCCATTATAGATACACCCTTGTATCTATAGCCCACATGTCACACACACACTTTCACGGACTCACCACATGACTCACATACCTCACTAATCACTTAATTAGCATAATTAATCCTAATTAAGCTAATTAAGCATGATTAACCTAATCTAATGTCATGGATTAGCATAATTAATCATACATTAATCACACACTAATCATACTAAAAAATATACAAATCTCTCCATAACTCACACTCATTAAACTAAGATAATTAAGCACCTCAATTATTCTAAACTCCTTATACGTATGCATGAAATTAAGCTAATTATGAAATTTAGGGGGTTACGATCTCACAACTTACTACCTGAGTGAGAAGATGACCGAAAGTGAAGTCAAGTACATGGCTCTAAAGAAAACCTATTGGGCCCTTGTTTGGACCACCAAGAAGTTAAGGCATTATTTGCTAGTTTATCCAGTAGTGTTGACTTCTCATTTAGACCTTTTTAAATATCCTTTTAAGAAACCAGTATGGATTGGAAGGCTGGTAAGATGGTTGCTTTTATTGTCTGAATTCAATCTTCAATTAAAGTCCTGAAAGTGTGTCAAAGGAAGAGTTGTCACAGAGTTTCTAGTTGAGTATCCGATTGAAGGTGGAAGAAGAGGTAATTTCTCTTTTCTCGATGAAGAGATAATGGAAGTTATATTTTTATGGCGCATCCAATCAAAACGGATATGGGGTAGGATTTTTGTAAGTAACATTTGATGGATCCCACATCCTATTGTCTATAAAAATGAGTTCTAACTCACAACCAATCAAGTGGATTACGAGACCTATATCATCAGAATGGAAGTTGTCTTAGATTTGGGAATCAAAAAATTAGAGATCTTTGGAGACTGAAATTTTGTAGTGTCTCAGGTAAAAATGGAATGGAAAGTTTTACATGGCAAGCTAAAAAAGTACCATCAAGAGTTGACGCGACTCATCTCACAATTTAAGTTCGTATCCTTTGTACACATTATGAGGACTAGAAATCAGTTTGCAGATGCCGTGGCCACTCTAGCCTTAACGATCGAAATCCCAATCGGAACAAAGATGAGGCTAATCATAATTGCTCAAAGAGTACAACCAGCTTTTGAGGTTATCACCATTCTAGAAATCACCAACGAAAAGCCTTGGTTTCATGACATTAGGAACTTCATCGAGAAAGGTGAGTACTCGATAGAAACCACTAGTAAAGATAATTGGGGAATCAAAACTCTATCCGCCCAGTTTGTGATCTATTGAGGAAGATTTATCAAAGAGGTTATCTTGGGATCAACCAATTGTGTGTGGACATAAAAGAGGTTTTAAACTTGATGAATTCAATTTATGAAGGTGTTTGCAAACCCCATATGAATGGAATAATGTTAGCCAAGAATATCCTATACCAAGGGTACTATTAGTCTACCATGTAGAAAGATTGTTTGGATTACATCTAGAAGTGCCATAAGTGTCAAGTTCATGCCAATCTAATGCACATCCCTCATTCATAATTGTACAATTTCACGTCGCTTTGGCTGTTTTTAGTTTGGGGATTGATATCATTGGAAAAATCATGCCCAAGGCCTCGAACGGGAATGAGTTCATCCTAGTTGCTATTGATTACTTCACAAAGTAGATAGAAGCAGCCTCATTCTCTACATTGAAAGCATCATAAGTAGCCTAATTTATCAAGCAAAACATCATTTGTAGGTACGGTGTGCCTTACTAGAGCATCTTTAATAATGGGACTCATTATCAAGGTAAGGTTTCCAAATTATTTGAAGAATACAAGATCACTCTGCATAACTCTTTTCCTTATTGTCCCCAAACCAATGAAGCCATAAAGCCAACCACCAAAAGTATCAAAAGCATCATCCGAACAATGACCAAAACCTATAGAGATTGGTCAATAAAGCTACCATTCGCCTTGTGGGGTTACTATACTTTTGCCAAAACACCAACAGGGTCCTCACCTTATTATCTGGTATATGGCATGGAGGCAATACTACCCATTGATTTAGAGATTCACTCATTGAGCATTATAGCCAAATTCCATACAAATGAGCCCGATTAGTTGAGGGATTGATGCAAAGAGTTAGTCCTTGTTCCATGAACGATGGTTGAAAGCTTTGTACAACGTTTGTACAATGTCCAAGAATACCAACAGAGAATAACTCAGGAATTCAATAAGAAGGTCAAGCCGAGGAATATGAAAGAAGGATATTGTTTTAAAGAAGCAATGTGCACTGATCTTCGACCCAAAAAGGAAGTTCAAGCCGAACTAGGTGGGTCCTATATCATCAAGACTCTTCTATCTAGCGAAGCTGCTATCATCATGGACTTGGATGGGAGTGCATTTGCTACACCAGCCAAACTTGACAAGCTTAAGAAGTTTATCTCTCAAAGGCTTTCTAATGTCGAAAACCAGCAATGGCAGGCGACCTAGGCAAACATTATAGCATAACTAATAAAGAGAGAGAGAAAAAAAGAAAAGAATCAAAAAAAGCGTAGTGTCAAAAATCTGCAAGGGCCGCTATGGCGAAAAGAAAGAAATATACCCAAGTGTGCCCAAATTAAACTACATGAGACGTAATTCCCAATCCTAGGATACATAGCCAACCTTACCTTGGGGTCTGTCAACTATAAATAATAAATCCCATCCAAGTCCAGTGTCTAAGGTCCAAGATGAAGTTAGATAGGGGAATTTAGGTTGTGCTGCTAACGGTAATCAAGCATGAGACATCGACAAATTCTGATAACAAGTCAATTGATTGTGTAAGCACACCTTTTTGGTCAAATATAGAACTATTTTTGAATCAATAGAAGGCTACTTTTCAATACATGATTTGTCATTTGAGTACTTTATACATTATAGGACTATGACTTCTTACTTTTGATTTACTATGTCCTAGAAGTCCTACACTACCAATCAAAAAGGAAACTTTCTAGAGAAAACTTAGTCTATCCTAAATATAAACTTGTCAAGCCAACTCGTGAAGTCTTGTGCCTTTTATTTTAGAGTCAACTTTGTATATGCACTATCTGTCAACCGCTGTCTAAAAGCCACGTCCTAGGTCAGCCACTCGATGTACTATGAAGAAAACTAAGAACTAGGAGGAAACGAGACTACTACAAGGAGCATGGAAAAACATCTATTCGCATACTGTATTAGGAAGTCATCATGGATGCATCGACGTGTACATGGAATTTGTGAAGCCTCGAGGAACACCTGTGTATTCCCATACTGATGGAGAAATCTGGGCAAAAAGTGAAAAACTGCCTCTCTCTAACCAATCACTACCACCCCATCCCTATCCATAATCCCATAGTCATATGATCGAGCCTTTACCATAACCAAAACCACTCGATATCCCCACCTGTCTTGTCAGCCATCCAGTCAATCCAAACCTCTACACTAACAAACTTCACCTTCATGAATATATCCTAAAACCAACTAGCCTTATACTTACATAAAGAAAGCGTACCTTCAATGCTCATTGTCAACCATGGGATCTATTCGACTAATCCAAACAAGTATCCTCAAGACCTCTAGAAAGTCACCGCGAACCAAGGAATCGGCCTCACAATGGCTAAGACCACAAACCTCTAACAAAAGTTAAGACGTGATCAAAAGAGGAGTCAAAATTACCACCAAATATTGAACAAGAAACCCATCATGGGTCGAAACTCCTTAAAGGTAGGACAAAGCTCCTCATGATCATATCTAAAAACATTAACCGTTTGGTACCAAAAGCTCTTAGTAGCTCGAAGGAACACGAAGTTAAGGGGCACTTGGGTTAAGGCAAGGAGGGCCTCTAATCCATAGAGACTAAAGTTGTTATGCTCCAAGTATGCAAGGTTGTCGATCCACATCTAAAGAGAAGAAAATAAAGAATAGTAAGCCACGAGAAGAAGTCAAAATAAGAAAGACTAAGGGAAAAATGTCAAATGAATTTCTAGAAGATCTAAGGGACATCTGTGTAGCTTACATAGAGAACGATGGTGTGCCCCCCAAGTCAAGAGAACAATTTAGGTTTGCTCAAATGACCAGCAGACATGACACTAGTACAAGCAGAGCAACGATCACTAGTACAAGCATGCAACCATCATTTCCCTTCTTAACAAATATGTGGCCTCTAGTTCAAAATGTGTGGCCGTTGCTCCAGATTAACAAAAGTGCATTTCCTTTGTAGCCCATGTTTTGATGCTTAGAGGTGTCTATTTTGAGTTGTTAGGATCCCGTTAGCTTTACTTTGCTATTTTCATTTGTTTAGTCAGTATTTTATTCACATTTTTGAATCCCGATTAGGGCATGTTGATGATTATAAAAATGTTCAAATCAT
>BRYE01000019.1:865000-872500 GCA_030159115.1 Actinidia arguta var. hypoleuca
TGTAATCTTTATAGGTAAGAAGTGCACTGACATAGTGAGGCGATCTACAATAACCCAAATAGTATTACAATCTCGTGGTGAGTTCGGTAGTCCAACAATGAAATCCATGGTGATGTGCTCCCATTTCCATTCTGATATCTGTACATATTGTAGTAGTCTCGTTGGTCTTTAATGTTCTACCTTGGCTTGTTGGCATTGTAGGAATCGTGACACGAATTCAACTATCTCCTTCTTCATTCCTGACCACCAAAATGTTTCCTTCAAATCTTAGTACATCTTCGTTCCTCCTGAATGCATTATGAACTTTGAATTATGAGCTTCCTCTAAAACTTGTCTCTTGATTTGTGATATGTCTAGAATGCACAAGCAGTCTTGAAATTTAAGTGTTCCATTTTTTAAGGTAAAGTTAGGCTTCGAATTCACTTCCATCTCCTCATAAATCTTCCACAAATTTAGATCTTTCCATTTTTCTATAGCTTCAAGACTTCTATTAATGCCGGTTGGGCAATCATGGTAGTAAGCATCATGTTGGTGCCTGGTACAACAACTTCAATTTTTGCTCTTTCCAATTCGATGAACAAGGGTGGTTGTGATGTAACAAGGCATGCTAGATTGACAGTTGACTCCTAGCTCAAGGTGTCGGCTACAATATTGGCTTTGCCCAGATGATAGTGAATGAGAACGTCATAATCTTTAATCAACTCGAGCCATCTTTATTGTCTCATGTTCAGCTCTTTTTGGGTGAAAAGGTACTTCAAACTCTTATGATCGGTAAAGATCTTACATGTAACTCCATACAATTAATGGTGCCAAATTTTTAAGGCAAACACTACTGCTGCTAATTCTAGATCATGTGTCAAGTAGTTCCTCTCATGTGGTCTCAATTGTCTCAAAGCGTAGGCAATCTCCTTCCCATGTTGTATTAAAACACATCCTAACCCTCTATGTGAAGCGTCACTGTAGATGGCAAAATTGTCGGTTCCAGAAGGTAAAGCCAGAATCGGTGCAGATACTAATCGGTTCTTCAATGCTTGGAAACTATTTTCTCGCTTTTCATTCCATTCGAATGGAACGTTCTTCCATGTAAGTTGCATCAAGGGTGTTGCAATCTTGGAGAAGTCTTTCACAAATCTTCAATAGTATCCAGCTAAACCCATGAAACTTCAAATTTCGGTCACATTCGTCAATCTCGGTCAATTCACAATGACTTTAACCTTGTGAGGATCAACAGAAACTCTATCTACACTGATGATGTGCCCAAGAAATGTTACACTCGATTGCCAAAACTCACACTTCTTCAGCTTGGCATACAATCTTCTATCTCGTAGTGTTTGTAAAACCATCCTTAAGTATTGTTCATATTCTGCAAAACTCTTAGAATGCACAAAAATATCATCAATAAATACAATAACAAATTCATCAAGAAAGGGTTTGAAAACCCGATTCATCAAATCCATGAATGCCGCAGGCATATTGGTGACTCCAAACAGCATAACAAGAAATTCATAATGGTAATATCTGGTTCGAAAAGTTATTTTCTCTACATCACTTGCCTTGACTTTTAGTTGATGATACCTTGATCTTAGGTCGATCTTAGAAAATACTTAGGTGCCTTGAAGTTAGTCAAACAAATCTTCTACTTGCGGTAATGGGTATTTGTTCTTAATGGTAACTTTATGCAATTCCCGATAGTCGATGCACAATCTCATAGTTCCATCTTTCTTTCGCACAAATAATATAGGAGCACCCTAAGGTGAAATACTAGGATGAATAAATCCTTTTTTCAACAAGTCTTGAAGTTGAACTTTCAACTTTTTCAATTCTAAAGGAGACATATGATAGGGAGCTTTGGAAATGGGTCTAGTACTCGGATTTAAATCAATGTGAAACTCAATCTCTCTATCCACTAAAGAATCAGGTAACTTATCTGGAAAGACATCAGAAAATTCTCGGACAACATGAATATCATCCAAGGATGGTGGGAAAATATGTGTGTCAATAACACTACACAAAAATGCATGATTTTCTTTTTGAATCAAATAGCATCCTTGCATGAAAGAGATAAGTTAGGGAGGTGGCACGACACCAACTCGCTTAAAAACTAGTCCTGAATGGTCAAAAAAATGGAACACAACTCGCTTAAGTTCGCAATCGATGATGGCGTGGTGATAAGAAAATCAATCCATTCCTAAGATGACATCAAAGCCATGCATATCTACAGGTATGAGGTTCACAAAGATAGGCACATTGTTGACAAGAATTTTGCAAGAATTATAGACTCTATCACATATCATGGAATCTCTAAAGGGCAACAAAACTGATAAAACATAATCAAGGGATACCGGGGATGTATGAGCAAAAAGATATGACACAAATGAATGTGTGGAATAAGAATCAATAAGGACGTGTGCAGGTTGACCACAAATAGGGAGTATACCTAACACAACTAAAATGGTAGCTGGGATATTTTTTGGTACGAGTGCAAAAGCTCGGCCTTGCCGTGGTTAATTATCCATCCTTTCGGTTGGAGGTTGCTGAACTGAGGCTGACACTAACGTTCTAGCTCCTTGTGTTTTATTCTTCTTTGGATAGTCTTTAATTTGGTGTCCCTCTTAGCCACACCCATAACAAGTTGTGCTTCCTATGTGACACTCGCCCCAATGCTTTTTTTGATAATTTAAGCAAGTTGGTACTTCATTGGATTTGTTACTTCCTTGATTCTCGGTGTTTTCCTGTGGGGTCGATGAATTTCCACTAGAAGATCCAGAACTCTGCCGCTTTGAACTTTGTCCTCTATTTGAATTTTCTCCTGATCTCTTCTTATTGTTCTCCCGGTGTTTGGACATTTCATCCAATGCTCTCTCCGCAATTATCGCTCATTGAATGACTTCTTGATGGGTTGCCAATCTCAGTATGTCTACTTTGTTATGGATATTTCACTACAGTCTTGTTCTAAACATTCTCGCCTTACGAGACGCCTACGACACAATGTATGGAGCATAGCGAGATAACTCCATGAACTTGGCATTGTACTATGCCATGATCATCTTTCCTTGCGTCAAACTAAGAAATTCTATGATTTTTTGATCTTTATTTGTCTTGGGAAATACTTTTCATTGAACACTTCTAAAAATCTAGGCCATAACCATAGTCGCTCCAACAGCTTCTTCAACTTCCACCAAACTAGGGTGACTCCCACAAAAGTAAAGGTAGAAAAGACTACCTTTTATTAATCGGTGCACGGTTGGACTTCGAACATGTTCTTATTGATTCTACGGCCATAGGATCGGGAGTTTCTAGAAAAGTTTGGGGCTTTAACTATTGAAACTGCTTAATGATGGTACGAGCCACTACTTCTGCTCTTAGCATTTGTACAGCCGGTTCTTCTAGTGCTTTGGCATTGTTGTTTTTATGATTGTCCTGCACTACTTGAACAAGTCCTTCTAGGATCATCTCTATACGGTCAATTCGGCCTACGGGCTCTATTGCCCCTCTACGGCCTCCTCTTCTAGGTGGCATAGTTCACTACAAACATGTTAAGCGTTTAGACTTTTATTATACTAATAGCGGCAAGTCTTGTCATATAGGGTACATATAACATAAAACATACCCTAGTCATACCTTAGAATTTAATCTATACATGACTCTATCTTATGGCGTCAACCTATAACTCTGATACCACTTTGTCATGCCCCGCAACTCGGCCTATGCGGATTAAAGGCACATGATCGATCAGCAGCTTAGGTACCAAGGCCAACATACATTTAACTTGTTGAACACCTGTGCCTACTCATTTGCAATGATATATAATTTCGGAAACATCATAATAATTAAAAATAATAAAGTGTGAAGTACATCTAGAGTTGTGTCTAAGTTCTCTTCTTTTTTTTCCATACATAACATGGCCAACTTTAAATATACAAAATATGGCCAACTTGAAAACTTTATAGCGTAGGACCTAGTCCATCAATAAACTACATAAGGCCCTTGAGTCAAAAAACTAAAATCTTCCTTGTAACTTTCTTCTAAGGCTCCTCCGATTGACTTCCTGAAAATTTATTTTAAAAAACATAAGCTATACGCTTAGTGAATAATATTAAATGCATGAACATAAAAATATCATGGATCATAGCATAACATACATATCTCGTCAAATGTAAATCATGTAAACATAACATAACTTTTTCTAAAACTTAAAACTTTCATAAACTTGAAGCTCATGTAAACATAGTATAGTTTGAACATCTTTCATACTCGTAAACGTAACATAGCTTGAATTTTCATAACTATAAAGTTGTAAGTACTCTAAATCTGTAAGTACTAAAAAGTGCAACAACTCAGCATAGTAACCTTTCGGTCATATATACTAACAATATAGGTCATACTGGGGCTCTTTAGGCCAGATTCCCACATAGATAGTTTATTTTCGATCCCTTATCATAGGACTAACGGGCTGGATTAAGGTCTTGCCACTAGAAGACCCCAAGTTGACGCTATATATTGAACATACTTTTTCTTTCATATAAAAACATTCATTGATGGATTTTTGGTTCATGATATACTAACATAGTAGACGTTTAAAAGGCATGACAGTTATAATACAAGATATACATTTATGCATTGAAAATATAAAAGACATTGCATGCAAGGTAGTTCATATTGAAAACATTTAGAAAGTACATAGGTTTTATTCATGGCATCACGTTACTCATCTCGATTCCCTTGAGTGGTTGCTAAGAAACATGTTCCGACATATAATGTCAATATAATGCTTAATAATACGATCATAAAGTAATCAAACTATTACGAACTCCTAACTTAACCCAAAGTACACTTACTCTAGGACGATACCTCTTGGACTAGGTTCAAAGGTCCTTATTTGACTATTCGTGGTCAAAGACCACACTTGGCTAAGGTAGAAACATATGCGATAACCACCCTAATCCCAATAAAAATGAACCAATTTATGAGAAATAGGCATTCGAATGGCTTCCCTAGAGTTTGAACGTCGTACCATAGCCCTAGGCATTCAAACGTGGCGTTCGAACGTACAGAGGCTGAACTGGTGCACAACAAGCATTGGCATTCGAACGTGGAGTTTGAACGTCCAGAGACTTACTTGATGCTCATAGGCCTTGGCATTTGAACGTCCATCCTTGGCATTCGAACGTCAGAAGACTTAACTTAACGTTCAAACGGCCTTTGCAGCGTTCGAACATTGGGCGTTCGAATGGCCATTTCTAGGCCTTCGAACGCCCAAATGTCTAGAACTTTTCTTTGTTCGAAAAAGGTTTCTCCCAACTCAAACTTTCTAACTCCAAACCAACACCAAACTTTATCAAAATTTCTAGGGTTCAAATATGTGCTCAAGAAACAACAATAACTCTAAATGGAAAGAAAGAACCATTAAAACACAAGGAATCTAAGATTGACTCTCACAAGCCCTAACTTTCTCAAATTTGGAGATTTTAATCCCAACTCTCCAATCTCTCAATGTGAAGCTTTAAGTTCCTATTTAAACAATTGGGACTCAGAGGAGTCCTCCAACATAAATCTAAACCCTTTTTTGGTGCATCAAAAACAAAAGCCCTAAAACCATTTCTAAACTATACATACAACATATATATATATATATATATATATATATATATATACAAAGCTAAATTTATCACCTCACCTTAAACTTGATGGTGCTTCTAAAGGCTTCCTTTGTCTTGGTATTGAACTCTCCAAGCTCTCTCTTTCTTTCTTCTTCCCTTTCTTCTTCTTCTTCTTCTTCTTCTTCTTCTTCTTCTCTTTTCTCTCCCTTTCTCTGTACGCATGTGTGTGTGTGTGAAAGTGTATGTGTGGGAGTGTATACACTAAGGCTCTCATGGGAAATAATCCCATACGCCTTCTTCCACGGGATTTTAGTTACAATTTACTTCTTAATTGGTCACTTTGACCTTAAAAAGATAAAAATTAACATTAAAATATAAATGAAGAAAATTAATGGTTTCAGAGTATTACACTTCTTTTATCACAAAAAGACAATTGTATTACTACAAAGTTATGCCTTTGGGGTTGAAGAACACCGAGGCGACATACCAAAGGTTGATCAATAAGATATTCTAGGAGATGATTGGGAAAATGATAAAAGTCTATATAGACGACATGCTCATCAAAAGCCTCAAAGCGGTTGATCACATCGCCCACCTAGAGGAAACATTTGGCATCTTGCGAAGGCATCGCATGATGTTGAATCCCTCTAAGTGCATCTTCCGTGTATCCTCAAGTAAATTCTTTGGCTTCCTTGTGACTAAGAGTGGAATTGATGCCAACCCCGACCAGATTCAAGCCCTACTTGCAATGAGCTTGCCTAGAAACATACATGAGGTGCAATAGTTAGTTGGACTAGTAGTCATTCTTAACAGACTCATCTCCAAATCAGTAGATAAGTGTTTACCGTTCTTTAAGATCCTGAGAAAAAAAAAACTTTTGAGTGGACAAATGAATTCGATATGATGTTTCAATAGCTTAAAGAGTACCGCATATCACCTTCCTTGCTTACAGTTCCTACTACAAGTGAGGAACTCATCATATACTTATCTATCTCACCAATAGCAGTTAGTGCAGTGCTTATCCGAGAAGAGGACAAAGTTTAAAAACCAGTGTACTGACAGATATCTAAAAACCAGTGCTTATGTCAGCAAAGTCCTCATGGAAGCTGAAACTAGATATCTAAAAATTGAGAAGCTCGCCTATGCCATTTTGATTTCCACTAGAAAGCTTTGCCATTATTTTTAAGCTCATCCTATTATTGTGCTGACAGATTAGCTCTTGAAGTAAATTCTTCAGTGACATGACACCTCGAGACGACTTCTCAAATGATTTATTGAGTTGAGTGAATTTCACGTTAGCTACCGACCAAGGATTGTGATCAAAGCCCAGGCATAGGCCGATTTCATAGCCGAGTTTACTCATGACGTCACTCTAGAGCCTGAGATGACTTTCCCTAAGGTGGAAACCCTAGAAAAGCAGAAAAAGGAAGATAATATCGCCAAGTGGAAGCTTTTCGTGGATGGGTCGTCCAACCAGCACGGCTATGGTGTAGGACTTGTTCTCCAAACCCTTCTAGTGAACAAATGGAGTATGCCATATGAATTATATTCAAAGCCACCAACAACGGAGCAAAATATGAGGCTCTCCTCACCGGATTGGGGGGTGCATCTATAACACCTCAAATCCATTCCATTTCATCAATTATGTAAATTTTAATTCGTATGCTAGTTAATGTGAGTTGATTTTATTTTAGGGATCAAGGAAATAAGAATTTATGTTAGAATTTTTCAAATTATTAAACTTAAGTTCTACCCAATTTCATTCCTAGCATTCGAACGCTAGGATAGTTGTTCAAACGTTAAAGTCAAATTCTCTTAGTGTTTGAACGCTCATAGCAGAGTTCGAATGCTTACACCTATAACGAGTTCCATCCATTTTATGCTCTCAGGACGTTCGAAT